>PVJX010021962.1:0-14198 GCA_004027295.1 Dolichotis patagonum | reverse complement strand
GGCAACGTCAAAGTCAGCGTTAGCAGACATAAAGAGATATCTTAAGGACCTTGTAAGCAGGACCAAAACTGAAATATTAATTCAAATTAAACAAGAGATAAGTAGATTAATAAAAGAAGGGCTGGGCACCTCTCAAGAAGACACAGACAGAAGAATGGAGGAACACAAATGGAGAAAAAAATTTAATGAATAATTTGGAAAAAAACCTAGAATTCATGAAGCAGATTCAAAGAGATTATCAGGAAACTAAAGACTCCATAGAAAGCTGGCAAAACCGCTTGAAAGAAACCAAAGACAGACTATCAAAAATTAAACACAGGCTTGCAATGTGGGGTCATGAAAGGTAAGATCTCTTAAAAATAACAAGGGAGCTTGCAGTAAAGATACAAAGACTGGAAGATGACAAGAGGATCTATAGCTTAAGAATAAAGCATGTGGATGAAGAAGCAGGAATCCAACCAGAGGAATTACAAAGGCTATTCACAGAAATTATTAAGGAAAATTTCCCAAGCATAGAAAAAATAAATGATATGCAGAGGTATGAAGCATACAGAACTCCAGCCACCTACAACCCAAACAGAGCTACACCCAGACACATTAAGATCCCAGAAATTTAATATAAGAACAGAATATTAAAAGCCATCAGAGAAAAGAAACAGATCACCTATAAAGGAAAACCCATCAAAATCACAGCACACTTCTCCACACAGACCATCAGATCAAGAAGAGCTTGGAGTAAAGTAATTCAAATGCTGAAGGAGAACAATCTCCAGCCCAGATTGATGTGCCCTGCAAAACTCTCTCTAGAAATTAATGGAGAAAAAAGATGCTTCCATGACAAAGAGGAACTGGGAGAATTTGTGACCACCAGTCCAACCCTACAAAAAATACTGAAGGACATTCTAGGGAGAGAGAACAAGAATATGAGCATTTCAGGAACAGTGGCAGAGAGGCCTCATTGAATGAGGCAGACAGTGGAGTGGAAGAGAAAAATAGACTATCAATGGCAGAAAAATAGAATAGCATAAATGAGGCAGAGAAGATTGGCTATAATCTCTAGTATAGAGGGCCTCAAAATACTAACAGAGAGAAACACAGGCAGAGTAGATCTGGAGATAGGGTCCATTGAGCTGCTCTATACAGGGAGGCAGTGGGACCCAAAACAAGCACTGCATGACATGTGAGTGAAAGGGGAGGAATTGTCTAAAAAAGGGAGGCAGAGGATATTGTTAATGGGGTAACAAGATTTAAAATTTACATTATTCTCACCACTCTGCTTGAATGGATTATGTGCTGTTCCAGTTTGTCTACTTACAATAGACTTGAGGACATGGTCAGCTATCCCAAAAATAAGAGGACATATTATGGTAATCATCCCTAATTTTCCTATCAACTTAATCTGAAGCCCTTTATAACTTACACTGTCTTATTATGACTGATCTTATTTGAATCTGGTTTGTTAGACTGCTACTTTGTATTGACTGATTTTATTTAAATCTGTTATGATGGATAGCATCAAGTCTAAGTGTATAGGCAGCTACGCTGAAGATGACAAGATTCACTAAGTTACCCACTCTGGTTTGATTATTACTTGCTTTTGAAGTCCTATAATGTCTCCAATGCTTCGTTTTTATTAATGTTGTTATACACTGCTGAGACACCATGGTAACCATTGTAGATCACCTTGTATTGTGGTTTTATGTGACTTTTCTGCCTCATGGTTTTCTAGGAATTGTTTCTTTTTATCTTGCTTTGTTTTGTTTTTCCTGCTAATACAGAAATGATAGATATACATGTAGAGACCCATGCATGTGTAGAGCTTATAAACAGTTTATGAGAATCAACTATATAACACATGTTTTAAATGAACAACTGCTTTGAAGAAAAAGAGACACTACAATACCCAGTGCTGATTCCATAATGTCATGATGTGAAGTCCAGCAAAACTATCACTTTTTGTTCAAAGTGATCTTAGCTTGCTTTGCCTTGTTTAAGTTCAACACACGTGAAGGTATGGACAGCTGTTTTGAGGAGAATGAGAGACACTATGACAGCCATTCTTGGCTTCCCTAATGTCTGGTCTTGAAGACCTGAAATGCCCTCCTCGTCCTGCTCAGATCAATTCCATACTAGGTTGTTTCATGTGAATTCCCTGTATGTGACCATATGGACAACTATTTGGAAGAAAACAAGAGTCAATATGATAGAGAGTGAATATCTCCGATTGTCTAATTTTGAAATTTTTGTCTCTTACATTGCTTTCTTGTGATCCACTTTGCTCTGTTTTGCTGTGTTTAATTTTACCCTTTTGATATAATTGCATGTATATTTGAGTGGGTAAGATGGATGACCATATTGCTGTTTTTGTCAGATTGTGGAGCAGACCTGTTAACAGTCTCACTGTTTGAATGTCTACTTTACATGTTTTAACTTTGTAAATTGAACAACTATTTCCAAGAAGTCAGTATGTAATTTGTCAAGCAATAATTTCTTAGGTTTTTTTTGTTGTTGTTCTTTTCCTTTTTTTCTTGGAATACTGTATTGTTGCTACCCTTTATTCTGTTTTGTTTTGTTTAGTTGTTTTCTCTCTAAATAAAATTATTCAAAAAAACAAAATACAAGAAGTAGTTTTAAGCAGTTACCTTGCTTCAAGAGGCGCAAGGAATGAGTTTTGGCACTGGCGAGGGGAGTTTGTTCTCCTGGGGTGGATGTGGAGAAATTAAGTCAGGGTGGTCGGGATGCCACTTGATGCAGAGAATTGGCAAGGAGGCCTGTATGATTTATGAGTCTAGACTGAGGGTGTGGTCTGAGCTATGGTCATCCTGTGTGATATAGAGTTCATCTGGGGTGTGGTGATGGGCTACCAAGGCCAGTACCAGTTTTGAGCCAGATCTAGGACATAGAGGCACCAGTCAAGTTGAGAAAGTCTTTCATCAAAACTGTGCTAAGTAGCCGCGGCCACCTCAGAGCGGGGAAACAAGACGCAAGAGCGTTTCCTGAGATCCACGCCATGTTGGAACTTAGGGCACCGAGCCAACCAGTAAGCAGCCTGCCGCCCTGGTAAGTGACTGTGGCCTGGCAAGCCGCAGCCACCCCAGGGCAGGGAAACAAGAAGCAAGAGCATTTCCTGAGATCCGTGCCATGTTGGAACTTAGGGCACCGAGCCAACCAGTAACCAGCCTGCTGCCTACTGGGGCGCGGGCTTAGAATCAAACATACCACACACACACACACACACACACCCCGGTTAACAATTGGCATCCAGAGATCTGGGTATCTCTTAGTAGGTGACCAAATTTGGTACAGCAAGTCGGGGGAGTTTCCTTCTACTATCTCTGAAGGCAGATATTTTTATTGCCATTTTGCTTTGTCCTGATTAACGGTGTTGCTCTATTCAATACTCTGTGTTGAAGTGTTCTATAATGTTGTGTATTTCTTTGATTTTGTTGTACCTAGTAGAAGAACAACTATTGTGAAGACAACGAGATACACAATGTTGCCTGTCACTGTTGTCCTGGTGACCTGCTCTGATGTTCTGTGCCAATTTCACTATACTGTCTCAATTGGCTTTATTTCATCCTGTTTTTTTGTAACTGTTTGCAGCCTCACTGTGTGTTCACTTTGTACACCTTAATTTTGTAACATGAACAGCTATTTCTGGGAGGACTAGTTTGTCAACTAGTGATTTATGAGAGTTTTTTTTTGAGGTTTTGTATTGTTTCTACCATTTTTTCTGTATTGCTTTTTTTTTCTCTTTAAATAAAATTTTTTAAAAAAGCTATGCTAAGGATAGCTTGAGGGAGTGCTGCAAATGTCGGGCCACTTTATTGCTTTTTCATCTTTGTGGCTGTTCAGCGTAATGTAATGTGCCTGGTCTGTAGTGCTGTAGAGGAATTGTGGTACCATACACAGAGACCATGTGTGGGTACAATGCTGCCCAGGTGCCCTGGCACTGAGTTGGGGAAACTATGTCTCAGATCCAAACCACTAGGCACTGGCAGGCAGAGGCAGACAGGTGATAGCAGAAAAGACCCACAATAACATTTCCAAGTTTTTAGCAAGTTCTTTGAGCAGTGGGGGTCATCTGCTTTCAGCATTAGGTCCCATCTGCATTCTGGGGCTGTGACCGGCAGCCCAGACTTCAGCATTGCATGCTGAATAGGGAATAGGAACCCTCAGGCATGCTCGTTTAAAACATTGCCACCAGGTCCAGCTTGGAAGTTGGGAATCTTTGTCACTTTTGTACAAGATCTACTTAGTGGTAGCCATTGGTCAACATGCCAATATGTCCATTTTCTGTCAGGAAAGGTCGGCAATTAGCTATCTTTTGAATCCATCACAATTGGGGAAACATTTAGAGAGTAGTTAGTACCTGCTTTCTGTAAAAGTAGAAAAGCAATTTTAGAGATTTCACTGTTCTGTCTAGGACCAGTGCATCCCCGTGTGTCACTTGGACTTGGTCCAACTCTCCTTCCTTTGTGGATTATGCTTTGTATAAAAAAGATAGCGGAATGGAGTATGGGGGAGCTCCAGAATGAGGAGTCAGAGTAGGAAATCCATTACTTGGAGCCAAAGTATCAGTCTGGAGTCTTTATCAGGAGATTGACAGCATTCACCAACATGGGAAATTCTACTGGGGTCTATTGCCTTGCCTGGTAGTTAGCACCAGTTTTGGTTTGAGCTAACATGTTGTTCTTTGGGGCAAGGCACCGAATACTGAGTATTGTGCAGAGTGAGGAAATGGACCACCAGCATTGCACATTGCTAGGAGACCCACAGAGGGTGTCTGGGCACCAAAGGACTACCACACCTCAATTTATTATATGGAGCTGAGTGATTACCATTGACAAGTACTGGGGAAACTAGCGAGGCTACTTAATGGGAGAACCATTGGATAGTTTTACTATGTTGCCCAGATTACTCAAACTCCTGGGTTCGCATGACCTTCCTGCCTCATCCTGCCGATGTCTGAGACTACTGGCATGTGCCACTCCACCTGGCTTACTTTGGCAGTTTCTTCAGAAGTTAAGGATGCCTTTGCCACATGATTCTGCTATATAACTCCTAGTTATGTGCCCAAGAGAAATGACAGCATGTAGCCTCACAATGACTGATAAGGGACATTTAGTAGCTGCCTTATTCGCAGTAGTCCAACAGTGGGGCATCTCTTACTGAGATGCCTCCTGGTGAATATTCTCCCATGTTACAACTAGGAGCCAACCAATGTTTCTCAAAACTACAGTCGTCCTGCTGACATCTGTCTGGAAAGCATTTGAACAAATAGTGTTTTCCCCTGGATTCACCTGATATGCTCACTGCATTGTGTTCAATTTAATAACAGTATGCTTATTTACACACCCACATCCACGCCCACACCCGTGTCTCACAAATCAAGACACTGCCAACTGATTCTGGGCAAGTGAAACTTGTAAGTGTGCCAGCTTCCTCATAGCATGTCAAGCATTCACACAGAATTCAGCTTGGATGCTTTGTTGAACCCCTTCATTACTGGAATTCCTTTATGTTTTTTGTCTCTTGGGGTTCGTTTGATGATCCAATCAGATTGGTTTTGTTTCCTGGGGAAACTGTCATACTACGTGGCCTCTGAAAAACTGTTCTCGTGACCTGTTTGCATAGTGGCTTGTCATTTGCCTAAACAATAATTAGTCAGTGGAGGAGGTTAGGCATATGCCTAGAAAGTCTATCATCAACACAGTTCCTGAAGCTAGCGATCTCAGAAGGGCTCCTCAGACCAGTGATTTTTAGACATACATTGCTCAAGTCAACATATCAAAAGGTTTTAAGGACTTCTTCAGTTTTGGGTTTGTGTCCCTGAAAATTGCTTTGTTAGTTGCACTAGCTCCGAATCGGCTGACGTTGTCTGTCCCCTGATTGATGGCAACTGGCCTTTCTCCAAATCCCAGACAGCAAGTCACACAAGTACTATTCTTACAGACCATTGTTCTCAAGGGGCCATCTTAACTAAAACTTCCAAACCGAATGCCTTTTTTCTTCATGGTTTCTCATCCTAATGCTTATGCGCATACTTCTCCCTAATTGACACAGTGTCAGAAGGGACAATTTTACTTTGTTGGGGCCTTTTGAGGGATGATTTGTTGTGTAGTAAAATTTTCATTTCAGATGTGCCTTATCACAAGGAGTGACCAAATCCTTTTAATAGCATTATTTTTCTTGCTTTCCTAAAATAGAAATCATGTTATGTATTGTAGGAGGCAGGCCCTCTGTCATTTCCAGCTCTTGGGAGCCTTAATAAACAATACACTTTTTATTCATGTTGCCTACAAAATGGCCAATGGCTTGTATCCTACAGACCAGAGATTATGTCACACTCTAATAACTTCCTGGAGCATAAAATGGTGGGGTGTTGATCCATGGAATCATACTTTCCAAGTACAAAGAGACACCATTTTGTCCTAACTACTGGGTGCCTATTTCATCAGCAGACGTCAAACTGAAGATTCCCAGGAACTTTTCACAAGCAGGTGACATTAGAAATGGACATGTTATGGCTGTCTACCACTATAGAACAGAAACTTACTTCACAAGTGTACAACTTCTGCCCAAACTAAGCAACAAGATCAGTGATCTCATTTTTCATCATGTTTTCCCCTACTCCTTACTCTACTATTCAGTATTGCTTATTGAATTTTGTCACCCTCTAGAACACTAAAGGATCACACTGAAATCTTACTTTTTTTTCTTTTTTGCCCATTATGGTTTCTTTGTGGTATTTAAGAACAAGTCATACATTTTGTGCTCTTTTATGTAGCCATTTCTATTATCCTGATGTTAATTGATGACTGGATCTAAAACTCTTTTCTTTCCTTACTGGCCAATATTTAATAGCTGTTTCATGAAATAGTTCAGAAGTTTCCCTTTACAAGTTCCTTTCCATATTTATGTTTTCCTCCCCAACTTCAGTCTTGTAAAAATGGTCCTACACTTCATATGAAAAATGCATCCGCTGATGTCATTATAATCTTTCCTCTTTTTATTGGTACATATTAATTATGCAGAATATTGGATTTCATTATGACCTACTTATACATGGAAATAAGACACTTTGAATATATTCATTGCCTTATCCCCTTTCTGGCCCTCCCCTGCTACTTCTCCCAGATCTACTTCTTCTCTAATAAACTCCTTTCTATTTTCACATTGATTATTTTTTATTTAATCCTAGATTTCGCATAGGAGAGGAAACCTGTGATGCTTGTCTAAGTCTGGTTTACTTCTCTTAATGTGATAATCTTTAGTTCCATTTATTTTTCTGATATGATATGGTTTCTTTCTTCTTTGTGGCTGAATAATATTCCATTGTGTATATGTTTCATATTTTCATTATCCAGTCATTTGTTGATGGTCACCTAAGTTGTCCTCATAGCCTAGCTATCATGAAGGTTGCAGTGATAAACTTGAGTGTACAAGTATTTCTACAGTATGCTGACTTTAATTCCTTTGGGTATTTTCCTAGGAGTAGTAAAGCTGGATCATAAGATAGTTCTATTTTTAGTTTGTTGAGGAATTGACATAATGATTTCCATAGTTACAGCAATAATTTCCATCTCCACTAGCAGTGAATGGAAGGTTCCTACCACAGCTCCCTCCCTCATGCTGCATGTATTGGTTTTGCTTTGCATTCTTGATGATAGCCATTCTGACTGGGGTGAGAGGAACCTCGGTGTAATTTTGATTTGAATTTTCCTAATGACTACAGTTGTTGAGCATTGTTTCTAGATGCCAAGTGGATTTTATGGGAGTTAATGAAAATGTACCCACTCCTCCTTATTCTAGCTTTGTGTTCTTCTTTTTTCTCTCCCTTTCCTATTTTTATTAGTGCCAATTGGTTATAGAGGTTAATGGCTTTCATTTTGGCAGATATGTGCATGTACATACTTTGATCATTGCTATCCATAGCCCCCTCTCACTCCCACTCCCAGTTTCACATGTTTTTGAGTCATTTCGATGCATACACTACAGTTTCATCACTTTTGTGGTCCCTGTTCCCCACCATTAAACCCTTTTCTCCTTCTTCTTCCCTTCCTCTTTTCTAATAATAATCTCTCTTCCACTTTCTTATGATCCATTTTAAGATTCCCCATGTTACAAAGACCATGTGGTATTTGCCCTCAAGAGTCTGGCTTGTTTCACTCAGCAGGATTCATCTATTTTCCTGCAGAGGACAAAATTTGGCTCTTATGTATAGCTAAATAACACTTAACTGTGCATATGTAGCACATTTTCTTTATAGAGTCATCTGTCAATTGGCACCTAGTATGGTTCCATATCGTGGCTGTTGTACACTGGACCACAATAAACATGAGTATGCATTCTTTTGGGCATACACCATGAAGTGGTATAGCCTGGGTTTGTACCACTAGAAAATAGAACGTGTGTTGGTTCTAGTTTTAGGTTTTTGAGAAACCTCCACATTGATTTCCACAGCGGCTATCTTAATTTACATTCTCACCATTCAGTGTAGAAGGGTGCCTTTTCCTCAAAAATCCTCACCAGCATTTATTGTTTATGGTATGCTTGATGATATCCATTCTCGATGGGGTTAAGTTGGAGGCTCAGTGTAGCTTTGATTTTCATTCCAATGAGATACAGATGTTGAATAATGTTGTTATACTTATTTGCCACTTGTAGTTCTTTTGACAAGTGTCTGTTCAGTTCATTTTCCCGTTATCAATTGGATTATTTGGTTTTAGATGTTACTTTTTTATTTCTTTATATTTTCTGGATATTAACTCCCTGTTGGAAAAGTAGCTGGCAAAAGTTTTCTTCTATTCTGCCGACTGACTCTTCACTCTTGTTTCCTTCCCTCCCTGAGCAGAAGTGTTTCTCAGTTTGCTGTGATCTCATTTGTTGATTCTTGCTATTATTGCCAGGGTTTTTGGAGTCTTCCTCAGGAAATCATTGCTTATGCCTAGATCTTGAAATTCTTCCCATGAATCCTCCAGAAATTTCTAAGTTTCATGTTTCAGTTTCACAGATGGCGCTCAAGCAGAGAATAACTCAGAAACACCTTTTCACTCTAGCCATGTCCTGTCTTCCACATCTTAGTACACACAGTTCCTTGCTTCTGTTCTGTTGAGCTTCTTGGTAGCTGCCCAGAATGTTGTACCTCAGGGGAGGAGAATTTTTCTACTTTTGTGGATAACTCATCATCTGGAAGTAACAGCAACAATAATAGTAACATGACGTGTAGAGTGTTCCTGTCTGGTACCACCAAATGTTACACACTTGCATGTTACCTCGCTTAAAATGGATTCTCTCAATGATCGTAGTAGATCAGGTTTATTGTCCTTGTTTATAAATGAGGAAACAGACCTAGGTGAATTCACTTGCCTAGGTCATACAGATAGTCAGTGGAAACATCAGAATCTGAACATGAACCTGACACTATAGAGCTAGAGCTCTCAACTGCTTCCTTACATTAATCTGGCTAAGTATGAGAATGCAATCTCTGTCCCTAGGTCCTTGTGGTATATGGGTTACAATGACAAAAGAATCTTCTATTAGCAAATGCTGCAAGGCAATGGTCTTTAGGTGAACTTGGCAAAAGTAGGAAATGGTATCTAGCTATCTCCTTTTGCTCCAATTAAGGCAGTGAGCTGGAGTAAACGCTGGCAAGAAGGGGATGATACAGGGGAGAGCTATTAAAGCATGAAACAAGGCAGATTACATTCAAGAAAGAGTTCAGTGGGGGCTGAGTGTGGAGAAGAAAGGAGAGGAAAATAACTGGATATTTCTACATTCGGTGCAGTAACGGAGAACAACAGGTGGCATGAGGCCTGGTAGCATCTGCTGGTCTCAAGTTAACAAACAGGGGACACTCTGGTTAAAATTGGTGTGTGCTGGAGCAGCAATGTTCTGGAAGGCATTGGCAGCCTCATAATTGAAGGCAAATGGCCATGGCCGTCATTCAGTGTTTACAAGCAAACCAGTGAAAAATTGAGATTCTGCCTTCTGTGAAAGAGTCGACCAGGTCAAACAGCAATACTTACTATATGTGTGGGCACACACTCTGGTTTGTGTTCCTACTGCTGTACAGTTCTTGATACATTCTGGGAAAACACCGTGTACATAGGCCATTCATATGTGGAGTGTCTCTGAAAACCAAAGCTGGAGCACTTACCAGAGTGCTCTTGTTAAATGTTTGTGAAAGCCAATATGTTATTCCCGGTAGGGATCTGGGAAGATGTAGTCTTCTAAGAATTTTACAGGGTTTTTAAACTCTTATTTGTTTGGGGAGATGGTATCAAAGACTTATGGGAAAGCCAGAGCAGACAACAGACCTCTGAGGAGGCAAAGCTTGAGTGGACATGAGAAGCAGGAGCAGAGTGTGAGCACATTTTCTGGGGTATACAAGGTTACGTTGAGTTCAGCCCTCGGACAAAGCTGGTGGCCCCAGACAAGACTGTCTATAACTCTTGGAGGTTTTTGCTTCTTCCACAAGAAAGCAATGGAAAAGATAGGCCTAGATAGCATGGGTACTAACAGGACAGCAATCTTGGCACAAAGCTATTGAGTCTACTAAGAAAACTTGGGTGCCACCTCAGAACCATGAGAAACAAAGAGGCCCCAAGGGACAGAAAGGATTGGCCACAATTTGTGAAAACCAGAGCACTTATGCATATCTTCTCTTTCACCACTCTACTTCTTTAGCCCTGGACTGCAGATGGGGTCATTGGGATGTGTAGTAGATTCTGATTGGCTCATGAGGCAGAGAGACTGGAATTGTACCTGTATCATCAACTTGTATCTGGGTTGTGCTGATAAGTATTCTGCCACATGATGTTTTACATTTTCAATTTACTCTCTGCCTTCACACTGGGTTCAAATTCCAGTTTCCATGTTTTTTTTGTGAGTGTATGTCCTAAAGCAAGTTATTTGAATTCTTTGCTTTTCATTTATTTCATCTTTACAAATGACAATGCTAATAGTAGTAACAGTGCTCTATTTATGAGGTTGTTATATTAACTAAATTGACGTGCTCAGTACAAACCCAAAGTAGAAACGCACTCAACAAACACAAGTTACTAAAACGATAATCTACAGAAATGAACACCGATAACATTGCTATTCAATTTTCTCTGTAGTACTGATCAGCAGAAGAACACAGGGAATATATAGCAGGTGGGCAGGTAAGAAACATGCCAAAGGATCTGTGGGACCAGTACCTGATGCTCACAGAACGCAGTAATGGTATCTATTCTCACAATGCAGGTTGGAAACCATGATAATCTTCTGGGCCACATATAAAATACGAGCAGGATCTTCCTTATGTAGTGGAGAACAATGTTCTTGAGAATAAACACAGCTTTGGGTCTCACCGAATAAAATGTAAAAGCAAGACCCAGAATTATGTAGCTATTTACAAGCAACTCAAAGGCATCCTAGGATAAAGCCCAAGCAAAATTATTAAGAATTAAAAAATATTCATCTTTAGGCAATTTACAAGTTAAAATGTTTTGGAACTCAGTAAAAACTTACCAGGTAGAGTGCTGAGAGCCTGGAGCTGAGCGCACCTCTAATTTCTGTTACTTCTTCTACTGAGGGCTGCAAAAGATTCTCAGACAACCTCAAGCATGGCAATGTTGTTCATATTTTCACATACAGAGAATTCACATGAGACATAATAGTATAGAACTGATCTGAAGGGAGCCAAGAGCTTGCAGGGGAGTTGGTACTGGGCGAGGTGAGTCCCAGTGCCTGGGGAGAGTTGGAGACCTGTGCTCCCAGGGACTGAGTCTCTAGAGAGTTACCGAGGACACTGGACTGGGCCCAGGACTGTCCAGGGCCTCAGTCCACAATGCCCAGCAGCCTTCTTTCAGTTCAGGAGGTGGAGACCACACAGGGGTCTCTTGGCCCACTTGAGCTGGCCTAGGGAGAGCTTAAGACCAGCACTCCCAGGCTTTGAGTTCATATCCACCCTCATAGGAGAGGGGATTGTGCTCCAGAAGTTCTGCAGGCCCCAGTTCACCACGTCCAGCTTCTACTTCTCAATTTAGGGAGCAAGAGCCTGCAGGGGAATTAGGACTGGGCAAGGTGAGTCCTGGTGCCCTGGGGAGAGTTGGAGACCTGCGTTCCCTGCGATTGAATTTCTGGGGCGCTACCAGGGACACTAGATGGGGCCCAGGAGGTTAAAGGGCCTCAGTCCACCAAGCCTAGCAGCCTTCTTTCAGTTGAAGAGGTAGAGACTGCGCAGAGGGACTCTCGGGCCACTTGGGCTGCCCTGGGGAGAGCTTAAGACCAGCAATCCCAGTGGTTGAGTTCATATCCACCCCCCTAGGACAGGGGATTGTGCCCTGGATGTTCCGCTGGCCCCAGTTCACCATGCCCAGGTTTCACCTCTCAATATTTGGAGCCGAGAGCCTGCCGTGAAGTTGGGACTGGGCAAGGTGAGTCCTGGTGCCCCAGGGAGAGTTAGAGACCTGCGCTCCCAGAATTTGAGTTTCTAGCAAGCTACTGTGGACACTGGAGTGGGCCCAGGAGGTCCCAGGGCCTCAGTCTGCCATGCCTAGCAGCTTTCTTTCAGTTCTGGATGTGGAGAACTCTCAGTCTACTTGGGGTGCTTAACACCAGCACTCCCAGCACTTGAGTGCATATGCACCACCCAAGACAGGGGAATGTGCCCCGGACATTCTGCCAGCCCCAGTTCACCATGCTTAGCTTCTGCCTCTCAATTTAGGGAGCCAAGAACCTGTGGGTGAGCCGGGACTGCTCCAGGAACTGAGGGTGCAGGTGATTTGTCACACAGACAGAGGAAGCTTTGGAACACCACTCAAACCAAGGAAATAAAGAAAAATGACAAAAGGAAAGACCAAAAGACAGGTTCAAATCACCAGCCCATACCAAGAAAGCCTAGAAGCCATGTACATAGAAGAAAATAGAAGCCATACACCTGGAATGACTGAAATGATATCTAATGAAATAAAGAAGCAATTTGGAGAAGCTATGGAGAAATTCAAATCAGAAAGAATTGCCCAGGTAAAAGAGGAAATGATAAAATTATTGAAAGAAATCATGAACATATCCAGTGAAGACACAGCTAAAAAATTGGAGGAACAAAGCAAACAGATAGAATCACTGAATGAACATGATAAGATATGAACAGAATATATACAGCAGATACAAAGAGATATTCAGAAAATAAAAACTCTACTGAGAGCATCGCGGCTTGGCTCTTTGGGACCCGAACCTCTGGGACCCGCAGAGTGGCCCGGGCTGTTAGGTTTAAAAGTCTGCTCGGACCTGCATCTCGGCGTGACTGTTTGAGACTGGTAGGCCCGCCCTTCATTCCCAGGGAACTGCCTGGAGACCGGCATCGGGGTCAGGTCTGTTTGGGCACGTAGCCCCGCCCTTCACCCCCAGGAAGACTCCCAGAGACCAGCATCGTGGACTGTCTCTTTGGGACCCAAATGTCTGGGACCCGCAGAGTGGCCTGGGCAGTTTGAATTGAAAGTCTGCGCAGAACTGCATTTCGGCACGACTGTTTGGTACTGGTAGGCCCGCCCTTCATCCACAGGGAACTGCCCAGTGACTGGCATATGGGCCAGGTCTGTTTCGGCACGTAGCCCCACCCTTCACCCACAGCAAGTCTCCCAGAGACCAGCATCGCGGCCTGTCTCTTTGGGACCCGAACCTCTTGGACCCGCAGAGTGGCCTGGGCTGTTTGGATTGGGGATATTGTGTAGACTGGTATCTTGGCCAGGTCTGTTTGGGACCGGGAACTTTGCAGAAACCAGCATTTCGGCCTGACACTTTGGGACATGTAGGCCCACCCTTCACTTGCAGGGAACCTCCTGGAGACCTGCCTGGGACAAAGCACGGTGGCCTGGCCTGCCTGAGATTCCACAGGCTCTGGGGTGACCACAACCAGCATTCGCCTTACAACTTAGGGAGCCAGGAGCCCACAGAGGGGAGTTAGGACCCTGTGAGGAAGCCAAGAAACTGTGGGGGAGCCACTACCATTCCAGGAACTGAGGGTGTAAGAGGTAATTCACCACGCATGCAGAGAAAGCTTTGGAACACCGCTCAAAGCAAGGCAATATAGAAAAATGACAAAAGGAAAGACCAAAATGCAGGCTCAAACCCCTAGCCCTCCCCAAGAAAGCTTACAAGCCGTGTACATAGAAGAAAAAAGAAGCCATACACCTGAAATGTCTGAA
>PVJX010021961.1:0-31232 GCA_004027295.1 Dolichotis patagonum | reverse complement strand
ACATTTTATAAACCTTGAAACTAGGTTATGGGGTTGCTTTTCGTTTCGCTACCCTTTGCTGAAAAGGGCGGAAGGGAAACAAGTGTGTTAACCAGCCTGTGGATAAATGAGTGTTTGCAGTGATTTAACACGACTCAAAAGCAATTTGTTTCTAAATCCTCTTATTATTGCAGTGTGCCCAGAGCTTGGAGAGAATAAGCTTTTCACCCCTTCTTTTAAAGAATTGGAAGGCAAATTTTTAATTTATTAATCAGAAGCGTTTCAAACTCCACACTGACCAAGATTGAGTTAGATGGTTTCTGTGCTTCCCATTTCCAGCAAGTGTACCTCAAAGTTCAAAGGCAAAAGACCCAGACTGAGTTGTGTGTCTTATGTGTGACCATGAAATGGGGTTACTTGCAGTAATATAACCCAGCTTAGCTGGAGAAAAAGGAAGGTTTTGGAGCCACTGCCACAAAGCCAGAGTGTTAGCTTTTTTCATCTGCAGGAAGAGTGAATAATAACTAGAATTCCTGGGAAACATTTATAACATATGCTCTTATAAGTATTCAGGAAATCTAGTTACTGTGTTCTAATGTTCTGTATCCCATAGAGAACAATCCTTTTTGAACTGAGAATATTAGATATTCCATTAAGTACCGTTGTCTTGGTACTCGAAGTAGAAATTGCTCAAAGCAGAAGTGTGCCTCTCCATTTTGTTTAACCTAGGTGATACTGGCTTCACATTTCAGTGTCTTATCAGTGATCAAACAGGGCCAGCATTTTGTTAAACTCCAAACAGTGAATTAAAAGCACTGAATGAACTGAGGCAGCCCTCTAATGCAAAATGACAAATTGCACTTAAGCAGTACATGAACAAGAAAATAATTTATGGACTTTTACAATGGCCTGTGCAAATGAAAGCCACATGAATTATATACATCCTAATGTTCACAATGTCATTTTCTAATAATACTGTTTCAGCTGAGATGCTGTATCTCTTTCTATAACAGAAGTTGACCAATAAAAGGTCCAGAAATATTTTTAAAGTAGGAAATGGCCTTGACACAGATTCTGTGTGCGGTGTGTATGTATGTAATATATATTTGTATTTATATGCATTATAAACATGTATATATATGTATGCATTTTCCTTGGGTATTGGGATGGGATGAGTAAGTAATTAATATTGAATACATACTTGTGCCAGATCCTTTTCGTATTATATTTTTATAGTGAGTTGTCTTTTGGAAACTTATGTTGTTCTACACCATTGTTCAGAATGCAAATAGATAAATCTGAGTTAGTATGACAGTCTTTAATGAGCTGGCTCATGACCTCTGTTTCCTGAAAACCACAATGCATTACCTCATCTTACCCTTTCTTCCATTGCTTTAGATATTGAAAAATTTTATTTCTCAAAAATGCCTCTTCAACTCTTCATATTTGTTTTATACTATTTTTTCAGAATCTTATTTCATTCCTTAGTGTAATAAAAATACACTTGGATTAATACAAAGGTTGTACACCTTCTTTTCTCTCCTCTTTCCACTTTTCTTTTATCTTCCCTTACTTTTTAACCTTTAGTAGACAAAAAGTATCCAAAAGGTTGTCTTTAATTTAAAAAAAAAATCAGTCCAATAAAACTTATGTGATACCTGTGTTTTAAATTAGAAATACACAAAACTGTAGTTATCTCTAAGTTATAAAGAGCACTTCTAATATTTTTATGTAACCATTTGTAGCTTATACAGTGGGTATTTTTCAGAAATATACATATCACTTCTAGGCCTTGTGGCTAAGATCAAGTGCAGAAATATGTGCAATCCTAAGTAAAGGTGGTACCTTTACTGTGTTGCGTATTCAACCATAGGAAACTGCTAGTCACCCAGAGGCTTCTAGATTCACATTATCAAGCTTAGTATTAATTATACAGTTTTATTAAAAAAAGGAAAAAATGAATCCCAGTATCAACTTTGACAACATTAACAACCACTCTTACTGAAAGATTACTGAAATCAGGGATATGATTTGGATTGTAAAGAAGAACTATAAGACTTATTTAAGAAGCCAGCTGCTTTGCTGACAAGGAGGTGTGTGAGTTTCACTGATGGAAACCACGGCGGAAAATGAAGTTTGAAACATTGGGGTGGATATAGAACAATTTCAAAAATTAATTGCAAGTCCTGATTAACTTTATTTGAGTAAGAAGAAATTGTCCGGAAAGAACTCTTTTTTTTTCCTTCCCCAGTGGTTTCACTCCTTATCTGACAGTTATCCAAAGCCAACATAGTATTAGTATTTGTCTGGCAAGTGTAAATCGTTTCCTTAAGGCAAGACCCTTGGTTTCTAATACAGAATTAGATTACCCAAATTGAAGTTACAAGCCATACCAGTTGTATTCTAAAGAGTTTTAAAATATAATTGGAGACAAGCACTATGGAAAGAATGTCAAACATAACTTGAGAATTGCATTAGCGATTAGAATTAAATTAGAATTACAACAAGAAATTGCAACAAACAATAAATAGGTCCTTCAGTTCAGAAAAATCACTCTCATTTTTATTGTACAGATATATAACTCTTTATATAAGAAATTTGATTTTCATTATGTTTTATATAAATAAGCTTGTAATACCATAGCTTAAATGTTTTATTTTATTGCAATTTTTAGGTGAAAGTAACCAGTGGTCTTAAACTACTGAATGTCAAGAATTCTTTTATGTTATAATGCTTGATCTTTCTCATGCCTATAAATATTATTTCAACACTGTAGATAAGACCACAAATAATGTTTGGAATGAAAGTAACTCATCTGATTCACACAGAACTCAAATCCGGGCCTTTTGGTGTTCCTGTTCAAATAATACTATGATGTTTCTTTAGTCTATCTGAATGTACAGTGCATTAATGCAGACCTGTGGTCCATCCACATTTTTGGACTGACAAGAGTACTGATTTTGTTTCATCAAAATTGGCTAGAACACCACTAACTTGTGTCACAGAGGATTTCATAAACATGTTTTATGTTTAATGATTTTTTCCTTTTTCAAGGTTATTATCAAGGTACTAAAGCTTGAATATGTTTTCTTACAAGAGGGCGAGGCTGAAAGCAGTCATCTCTTTCTTGTGCCAAACTGCCTGACATGGGAAGCATGAACTTTAATGAAGGAACAAGGAAACTGATAAACACGAGCAAAAGGAAGGCAGTTCTGTTTCATTCATTTTGGAAAATCACCATGTTGATCATGGTCTCAGAAGTATTCCTACCTTCTCTCAGTTCATCCGGGGTAAAAGCAAGGGGCAGCAAGAAGTGTTGCCACTTTAAACCATGCAAATACCAGAGTTTATCTTCTGTACATTTCTAAACTGGTCTTTAAAAGGTGAAGGTGTTTTGTTGAGTGAAATCCGATTATCATCTTATATTAATTTCTTCTTCAATCTTGGTTTAAAGAAAATATTTTAATTGGCTAGTTTTGTAATGTGAACACATGCATTTGAAATTCTCAGCAATTTAAAAAATTAAATGTATTCATCACAGGAGAAAAGTGGAACACACCAACTTTGTATTAATTTTAAATTTGGGAAGAAATAATCACAAGAAGATGATAATGATACTATAATTACTCATCACAAGTAAAATTTGAATTAACATTTTGACAGTAAAAACAAGTGGAAAAAGATTTCTTTGACAGATGTGCTCAGTAATTCAGAATACAGCTAATGTCATCTCCGTAGGTAACTTATACATCTTTCTTACTTCTGAAAGCACACAACTGTGGCAGGAGATGATATTGTAAGTTATGAAGATGATAAACTTGAGAATTAAACAAAATTGGGCTTACTTTTTGCTTCTCCAAATATTTGAATGAGGAAAAATTATTTAACTTCTTTGGAACCCTGATAGAATGTGTCAGGTATTGCAAACACCTGTTCAAATGTAATAGTATATTGTACTTGTTAAGTCATTGTGAGGTTTAAACTGCAATGTTTCTGTGAAATTCTTTGTCAATAGTATAATCTCAGCAAATTTAACTATTATCTTACAAAATGTTTTTAATGAGGCTCTTAGGTGGCCTTTACTGAGAATAAATGGCATTGATTTTCTTGGTGGTTTTACTGCTTTTATCCAACACGAAGTATTTACTAGCAGATATAAGAACAATTTAATATTTTCCCTATTTTACAGGAAACTATAATATTAGTTTAAAGACTAAATATAAATAATAAATGAAGAAGACTCAACTAATTAAAGGCTTAAAGCTATAAAAGCCAATTTGAAACTTTTCCTATAATCATATTGTTCTATATTTAACTTTATTTTCTATAAATTAAAATTTTCTGGATGTCAAAATTTATATATGATAAACCAATAAAGAGATAACTTTTAAAAATGGTTGAGATAGGAAACTAGTTCTTTAACTTCTAATACTGTGTTCTTACATCTATATTGGTCAAAACTTTAGAATTAATGGACTCTTCTTTGATGTTCATTTATTTTTCTTCCAGTTCCTTAAGGTAATATCTGTGTTTATGCTGACTAGAACTAAAGTTCTCAAATTTAAAAACAAATTGGAGAAAATCAGTCACTCAGAAATAAGATGAGTTAATTAGGGTGTCCAGTTCTGAAAGCGAAGCCTCAGTTGTATTTGACTTTCTCTTTAGAATTATCTTCACAGTGTTCCGTCTCGTGCTGCTCTTCTGGGCCTCCTCTACCAGCTTTTTACAGCTGAAAAGTGAAAACTTTCCAAAGCATGCTTTGTTGCTGAAGTGACAGGAACCCAGCCACAGGGAATACTGAGAGAACAGAAAACAAATCTGGGTCACTGATATATTTCTCAAAGATTTCACATCAGTTTCATAAGGAACACATTCACTGGGCCAAGTTTTAATAACTTCATAATAACTTCAAGAAGAAAAAGTATTTTAAGGACCAATGACTATGAATGCTAAATATATGAAGAGTTAAAGGAGAGACCTGAATGAAATACAGGAAGCGAGTATTTCCAGAGCATTGCAAGTGTTGTTGTGGTTTTAAAGGCAGTGGGAGCAGATATTGGTGGAAAGAAGTATCTAGAAAGACTTGAACCATAAAATGTAGAAATGGGGCTAGTTAGCAACAAGTTTTCTATAGATATCAGAAAAACAGCAAACCAATATTCTCATTTAGGCCCAGCATCCTGCCTTGACCCAGTATTTTAAATCTATATCATCAGCCATTGTCAATTTCATTTCTTTTGATTTACTGTATCTTTCTTCCTTTTCACCCTCAGTGTATCCAAACTTAAAGTCAAAGGAAATAGGCAAGATCCTCATTCAGCTTTCAGAACTGAGTAATGGCTTTGGTATGTCTTGGGCAGCAGCCAGGGTTCAGTCTTAGCAGTTTGATAAAACCTAATATTATAATTTCCTACTACTACGTTGGAGATAGGTAACTGCTGCCAATAAAGTGCTCATTTTCTCAAGCCATTTACATATCTTTTAACCCTCATATATCCACACTTTGCAACCAATTATCTAATTTAGCTAGAACACAAGTACATTCTGCTGGACAGTACAAGAAATGAAAGTATTGTTTATTTGCAAAAAAAAAATTATGTTCTTTAAACTCATGGAAACTATCATTCAGTTGAATAGCTACTTTATTCTCTTGGATTTTTTTGACCACATAAGCAGTACCTTGTGAAGATTTGCTGAGTGAATGGATGTGTAACCTTTTAATTTTTACTACTATTAATCTTTTACTACTATTAATAATCTGATATTATACTCAATTCCCCAAGCTGTGTTTTTAATGATATATATTTAGGAAATGACTTTTTAACTTAGTTATTTCAAAGAAACCTTACATAATGTAAAATTCTCTGTATATTACTACAAAAGTGTTAAAACACTTTACCTCTCACAACTTTCTATTAAAACATGTCTTACTAAACTACAGTTTCTCAAAAGTGATACTTCATTTTGTTCTTACTTCATATATACAATGTTGACTGGTTAAATATGGATAAGACAGGTACCATAATCACTGTTCTGAATTGTTTTTCTCTTTTTATAAGGTCATGATAATATTCTAAGTATGATGCCTTGCTAGGAAAGCATTTTTTTCAGATTAAAATGTCAGATATTAGGAGTACGTATGATAGTTAGCACACCAGAGTGACACAGGGTGTTTGCTAACTGACGTGGAATTGGGAAGTATAATTCTGAAACACGTTGCAGGACAATGGAAAGAGCTGATTGTAGATTCAAAGCGATGTCTGGAATTTAAAGCCAGAAGATATAGCTCACTGTTAACTTCTCTATTCCTCATTTTTCTGAATTAGAAATATTTTTGCTCAGAAAGGTGCTGTGGTCACCATGATATATTTTAATTTTTTTTTTCCCTCGTGGGTTGATGGACAGCCATAACTTCTTTATTCTGTAAGTAAAAGACTCACATTGTTTGCTGCATTGATGTTAGGAAGTTTAGAAATACCTTGGAAATTTGGCTAGTAATTATTTTATACATGTAGGATTAAGAGTAATCCTGTGAAGCTTTTCACAGGCCAATAGAGTTTAGGTTATTAGGCAAGAATGAAAAGGTTAAAGTGGAATAGAAAATACATTAACATATACCATGCTTTTCACGTAACAAAATATAAACAGATTTGGGAAACAATAAATCACATAAAGTCAGATGCCAGTAAATACAGAGGTTTACTTGGTTTACAAAGGAAAACTTGCACATTGGTTGTAAAAGGGAAGGTTTAGTTTAAATGTTATTTTATTCAATATAGAAAAATCAATTCCAAATCAAATTTCACATGGTTTCTCTAGTGATGAATGGAATGACAGTTAAGGAGAGGAAAGAAAGAGAATGGAAAAATGAATTCAGACATGCTATGTGTGTGTACCAACTTCACATAAGCAATGTAAACATTCGGTATTACAAACACACGCAAATACATAAATAGCCATAACTATATACCTACAGCATGGAATATCCGGGGTACTCCTGAAAATAGGAACAACACCCCACCACCACCACACACAAATATATATGGAGGACAGCAGAAGTGGCATATGTTCACCAAAGACACCAAACAGCTGTCTTGGGCATTACCCCTCAAGAGCTGTTGTCTCCTGACACTGCTGATGATAGCAACAGAGAGCACCCCGACAGGGAGATTGTCACGTGAAGGTTTTGGGCCTTCTCTCCTAAAAATCTCTTTTGACCCTGGTACAACAACAGACACAATTATTAGCTTTTGGGTTAGTTTTATTTAAAGAATTTTTAAAGTCCTAGTTTTTGGTGTAGAAATTCCAGAAAATCTAAAATGTTTTGTTTCAGGTGAAAGAATGTTTACTACTAAGTTAGTTTAGACATTTGAAGTGAAGACACTCTCTCTTTCTTTCTTTTTTTTTGTTATCTTGAGAGTTTTTACTTCTAACATACATAAACAGATTTAAAAAGCTTTTTGCTAAATGGAAAGCCAAGTTGCTGATTTCTTAATGCTTTTTACTGAAATTCCTAGTAAAATTTTAAAAAGTTTTTGTTTCTTCTTTTATTTGTGTACTAGTATATTGATCTTAAAGACTATATATTTAGAGTAAGATTGTATATTTAGAATAAGACTATATATTTAGAATAAGTAGGACAAGTTATTTCAGACAAAGAATAAGCATTCAACTTGGAATATATGATTTAATTTAAAAATAAATTGATCTTTATTAGTTCTCTCAGTAGCATATCAGAGTAAAACTATGTTGAGGTGGAAAAAACATACTTTCCTACAAAAAGATTTGCTTGTCTACTGTGGTTAATAGTTTTAGTGTAGATGATATTGCCATAATTTATGTAATATATAATTATTTTATCTTTAAAGCAAGGCATGCCTAGGAACATAAGATCTGAGTCTTAGTTTGCACACTGTAAGAACACCTTGATGTCTTTCTTTATTCTTAAAGTTGATCCATATACATGATGAAGTGTTGTGCACTAGAACAAAAACGTAGCGAGTCTTGCAGTTTTAAATTTAACAATTATGAATAAAATTTAGAAAGGAAAATAAAGTCTTTGGTATTTAATGACATTTAATAATATGGCAAGGTTGTCTTAAATTGTCAATGCTGACCCAGTCCCTAAAGATTTTTTTATTGTGCTCAGGGACATTTGTGAATTTCTTCTTTTTTCTGAGACTAGGTTGCTATATTTCAGTGAATTGTAGGTGGCAGTGTACACAGCTAAATTATATGTGTTGCAGCAGATAGAGGAAGGTTTTTTCAATTGGTTAACTATTGTACTTTACTTCATTTTATTTTCTTGGTACCAGGGCCTTGTGTATGTTGAACGCTTGCTCTAACACTGAGCCTTATCCCCAGCTGTGGTTTACAAGCTGATATTGAAACTTACTGTATTCCTAGCCTCCTTTCCAACTCTTCCCATTTTTGTTGTGAGTGTATAAGAACAACAAAAGAATTCCGTCAGGTAAGAGCATGCTCTTGGGAGGTGTTTTAATCTGAAGTTTATTCTGAAAGAGAACTGTTTTAAAACATTTCTATGAAATAAAGACATATTAGAAGTTGCATAATATTCACTGGCCAGTTGACTTAATATTAAAATAAGAATTTAAAGGAAAAGGACTCTTCAAACTACAAGGCAGTGACCAAGAATTTCTTATTCTGTCCCATTTTCTGATTTAAAAGTAACAAGCAAGTGTGATTTGACTGCTAATTTGTAATAATGCACTGCCTTCCTCCATTGCTGCCCTGAGGTGTAATACCTACCTTTGCAAAAGTGAAGTACAAAATTGCTATTGTTTATGCCTGATACATACCCTGAAAGCATTATATTCTCAGGAACTGTAATAAAATTATACGTGATATAAAGAAATAGAATAAACTTTAAGCTCATAATTGATAGCTTTCTAGCATCTCCTAAAAATAAAAATGTCAGGTGTTGGCACAGGATTTTGATAAAATTCCTCCCAGAGATTCGAAGTGCATCCGGCATTTTCCTAAAGATTACTGGGAGAAGTACAGCCTGGAATATGGCCCTGGATAAGAAGAGTGAGTCACAAGAACATGTTCAAATATGTGCTCTCCACGGTAGTTTTCCTGCTTTTATTTTTTCCTACATATAAACATTGTGAAACGTCTCACACTCTTTTTTGCTTTTAAACTGAAATACAGATTCATTGTGCATGGAGGACGTTATGGCTCACTACAAAATATTCTCTCTGAAAAATAAGCAACACTTATCTTTGTTTTGTCTGTATGTTCTTGAATATGGACTTTTGTTTGTGTTTATCACTTTGCATCATAATTTGTGTATTTGTGTTAACACAGGTAATGTATCAAAGTGTTTGCTAATATCAGCTTATATTTTCAATGAGTTTCTTATATATTTGTATTTAAATTTAAATTTATTTTTTACCTAAAAATATAAAAATTGGGTCTATTTATAGGTTACTATGTTACCATGTGAACTTTCAATAAATACATGTATACATTCTCTTCCTCTTTTTTAAATATTATTGTTAATTGAGCCCAAGGAGAGTTGAGGTTGCCAACTTGTGTATATATATATATATATATATATATATATATATATATATTTATATATATGTATATATGTATATATGTATATGTATATGTGTGTATATATATATATATATTTTGCAGTCAGGGTCTCACTCAGTTGCTCAGGCTGGGCTTGAACTTGTGATCCTCCTACTTCAGTGTCCTAAGTAGCTCCTGTGCATCCCTGTATCCAGCTTACAGTCTACGTTTAAATTTGGTTAAACCCATCCACCTCCTCATTTCGTTGTGATGAAAATGTGTAAAATCCTTCTACCTTTTTGAAATATGTTCTACCTTATTGATAATCACATTTTCACATGGGCACATGCATGCTGCCTAATTGTTTTGGATCATTTGATAATTAACACAAGCATATACATAAAATATTAATTCTTGTGTGAAAACATCAGACTTAAAAGTTTGCACGTTTAAAGTATTTCTGCAAACTTCTTTCTTCCTGGTTTTCTAGACCACAAATCATAAAGGCTTATATGTTTCTTAAATATTTTTCCAGTGAATTTTACTCAGTTCTTTTTCATTGTTGTTCTTCCTTTGTCCTTCTGTTTGTTTTTTGATACGATAGTTCTGTGGCATTTGGAAATCTGACCATTCTTCAGCATTTGAAGTCTCAAAGGTAGAGATCCAAGGTGACTATGGTTAGCTATACTGAGCTGAGTTCATCTTAAAAATAAAATGAAGCCATGCAAATCTTTTAAACAGGCGAGATCAGTTTGGAGTCTTGTATTTGTGATGGAGAGATGCACTTGGTCTCAGGTTTAATCATCACTATCACCACTGACTTACACTCTTGGATAGCTCACTCGGTGTGTTGAGAATGAGCATCATTTTAGCTGAAATAAATTTTATACTTTCAAAGTTACCACATTCATGACAATTATGTCAGCCTAAAAGATGTGTTTAAATGTAGCTAAGATTTTAATTTTTCTTACTACTCATGCTTATTTCTTAGTTAAAAATCATTTTCAAGCAGTGATGGATATTGGTCAATAAGTACGACTGAATTCTTTGGAATATTTGACTGTGGATTAGGGAAAAATTTATTTATTTAGGTGGTGCCAGCATGGACCTATATAATAGCCTACATATCAAACACTTTACTTTTCAGAACTCATTCTTATGTAGTATAAAAGGAAGCTAATAATTTATAACTTCAATTTAAAATGAATAATGATTAGAAATGTTGAACATCTGATTATTTATTCACTGCACAAATATATATTGAGAATCTCCAATGTACCAAGATGCTCATGCTACACTAATGACCAATACTCTTACCTCATTTACCTGTGTGCATGTGTGTGTAGACAGGCAATAAGGAAAATGTATATTAATGAAATAAATCACTTAACATAGTAGAAGGTAGAAAGTGCTAGCAGGAATGCAAAAATTTAAATAGATTTAAAAGAATCATTTAACAATAAGTACTTTCTCCCTCAAATTTGTGAGGATTAGAGAGCACTGGTATGAAGTTGAATGGGAGTATTAGTAAGTGAACTGTAGCTTTTATACCATGGGAAGATAAAGAAACATTCAAAAAACAAAAATTTGGCTGTTTTTTTAAGGTTTCCTTCAGGAATTGCTTTAAAGTTAATTTCTCATTAACCACTAAATAGAATGCTTTCCCACTAGGCAGTTTGCCCCAAACACCAAATTGGTGAAAGAGCTCCTAAAATAACTCTGTCACTCTGGCAACAAAGGCTTTTAAAGTAAAGGAATGTTTGGATGGAGAGTAAGTTGCTGCTCTATTTCTCTCTCTCTCTCTCTCTCTCTCTCTCTCTCTCTCTCTCTCTCTCTCTCTCTGTGTGTGTGCATGTGTGTGATAGTTATGTTTAATTTTCGCAGGAACATAAGGTATTATTTAAGAATTTTCCAGTGTAGCCAAAGCATTTGTTTAAGATGTTGAGTTCCCAGCAGGAGGTTTTTGAGAAATTTCTTGTTTAGCCTAACAAAAGCCTTGCTATCAAGTGGAGTCAGTAAACAAAAGCGAAGTTAAGAAATTGGAAGTAAAGAAAAATCTAGTTGTTATAGTCGGGGTTGGGCAGAGAAAAATTAGAATCAGGACATAGAATTTATATTATTATTATGATGGGCACCCAGAATTAACACAAGTTAATGCAGGAAATCTATCTACAACACTGGAGACATAGAATATTTAGTCAAGGGCCTGAATCCCACAGTAATGTCCCACAGAGCCCAGAAAGACCCAGAGCTCATGACAATGCCTCCCACAAGTCCAAGTGGGGGTCTAGAGCCCACAGAAGGACTCACGCCAGTCTCTTTTACAGATCCGTGCTGGGAAGGCCCAAAGGTCAGCGGTAGAAACTAGGAAGTCTATGCCAGCAGGGTGAAGGAGCTGTGCTGATAGGCTAAGAGCTCTATGCTGGAGCCAAAAAATCATACTCACAAAAAGACCAGGGCTGTCCTGAAAAGCACCACAGCCCCGAGGCCCCGAGCTCCTCTGACGACAAGCACAGTTGATTACATGCCAGGAAGCCAGTGTGACAAGTTCATCCTGGAGACCAAGCGGCACATGTCTTCCCCTCCGGAGCCAGGAAGCAATGCTCGATGTGAGGACCAGAGCTTCTGCAGGAGAACCTAATGGCTCAAACAGCAACAGGTAGGAGAACCCACAGTGCCTCAGTGCCTCAACGCGCTAATGCCTCAATGCCCATAACGCCTTCATTCTCAACTTCTCCACTTCTCAATTTATGCTGGCAACTTTCCTCAGGTGAAGCATCTAGGCTCAGCAGCATGGTGATTCAATTCCACTGGCCTTAAGTTGACCACCAGTTTTTAATCTATGACACTAGCTATTTTCATTTGGACAGCAAATTTCACATAGAAGCTAATAACACTGAACTTCATAAAACTGGACCACCCTGAGTGTGCTCTCATTGATTGGCCTTTGCAAAAAGTTAATTTGTCATCAAGTGATAACGGAAGTATTAAAAATATTAAATGTCAATTTTATGGGCTCTTCTGCAATGTATTATGTGTATAGCTTTGCTCCCTAGCCATTCTTACAAGCTTTCTGCCATGCATTCAGTTATGCAATCAGTTAAGTAGTAATCTTAGAACGAGTCCAAGCCTCTGTGCATGAAAAATCTGTAATTACAAAGTGCTCACCTTTTGTAGTGCTCTGGGAAATGTTCTGCTGGAATTCATTATTTTACAGGTATGCCTACCCAATAAGCTAACCTATTTGCTTCCTTACTATCTTCATGCACATATTTATCCATTTATCAAAAAATATGAAATAAACACCTATATACCTGAGGTATTGCATTACAAGCTTAGAGACAGTTTTCCTGGATAAAAATACCTGGAAAAGAGGTAAGGTGAGAGAGTAGGTCTAAGCGCCTCATCTCTGAACTGCCATTCACTTCTTTCTGGGATACAGCTACACATAGATGAGATGAGGAACGATGTTTGACAATGAAGATATGTGTAGAAATGTCATGTGTGGTATCAAGCAGAAATTGGGATAAATTCAGTTTAGTGCATTATATGTGATTTTCATAATCACGACAGTGGGAAAAAAAAAAAGTCAGTCCTGTTACCTGTTCTTTGAATTAAGTAAAGACATTTTCTAGGTGGTTCAGTACAATGGTTCCCATGTATATAGTCAATCACAAATTACATTAATGATCATTTTAGTAGTTTATGAAGTCCTTGATTAATCACTTTTATAGTTATTTTGTTAAGAAAATTATTTTTATAATTTGCAAGGGTATATTACATCACTACAAATTATATTCAATCTAGTTTCTAAAATTACTCTGGATATAGTTAATGTAACTATTTGCCATACTGTTGCTATAAATCTGATTTTTTAAAAGTAAATATTTATAATATAATATAAATTATGTAATGCACTAATATGTTTATAATTATGTTATGATCATTCTTACTGTTTCAAGAATCACATTTAAACCATTTTGCCTCTATATATGAGCTCTAGTTTAGCAGGATGTACTTAGAATTTATACATATATCTGTGTTGTATTGTGTTTCTGTTTCATCATTAAGGTGGAATGTATACTCATTTCTGTAGAAAGATTTGTAAATCACATTTAATATCTTCCTCCAATAAAGAAGAGTAAAGTAATTAAAAAATAGTGTAGCTTAATTAGCCTACTTGTATTCTCAGAAGAATCCTTAGTTGTGAAAAGTATAAGGTAGCTTGCCTTTAGCTAACTGAGCTACAGGAATTTTTAGTTATTTGTATTTCTCCTTATTTTTCTGAGTTTTGTTCACTCCAAAGTTAGCACACAAATTCCATGCTATAAACTTGCATCTAGGTAATATTTTCTTGGCACCTGTAAATGTATAGTCAAATCTGAAGTTAATAATCAACCCCATTTTGTTACAAAATGAACAAAACAAAAACCCACTGCACAAATTTTTACAAAAAAAGAATTTTAAAAATGAAAATACATCACACAGATCTATAATAATAAAAGGTTTATCATATTGAAAACCTGTAAGAGCTTAACATTGAGATTGAAATCTGCTTAATCTTTCTTTACTGTAAATATTGCTAAAAGTCCACAGGTTTTGGGATCTTGGTTTACACGCAAATCCTTTCTTCCCCAAGTTAATTGTAGTATTTACTAAAACAGAATTTACCTAGTTCAGTTTAGTATTTCTTTGAAAGGCAAGTCCCTGTTTAGAAGCCAAAGAATAAAAGGCATCATGCTTCTAATTACTTTTAAAAAGAACCTAATCTTTCTTCTTTGAATGCTCTAAATTAGATTAAACTTTTTAGGGGAGACACAAAGCAGAGGGGAGCAGCCAGAGGAAAAGTGTTTTGATGCCAGATGCAAGTTACCAGTCCTTTTAGGAATAAAGAAAACTAAGAGAAACATCCGCTTCCATTTCAGCTCAATAACACCGGTACCTCCTAGTGAAATCATTTTGAGACTGCTGAGTAGAAATACTTTAAAGGTCTATTGTAAAAGAAACAAGAATTTTATTCATTAATTAGGCTCCTCAGAGACTGCTTTGAATTTGCAAAATTGAATAACCTTTTATTCTGCAGTTATAGTTAAAACCTTAAGCTCATTTGATTTCCTGTGTCCCATTTGATTTCATTTTAAGGTTTCACCTTTACAAATGCATTACACCAGACCAGTTGCATGTTGTTTTCATTTCCTTCTCACTTAAGCAAAAAAGTAAAGAGTAACTTTTCTTAAAATTAACACATGACAGTGGGTATATGAATTGCAGAATTTAAAACTCTCGATAACACAACAGGCAGCATAACGGAGAAAACACTTGTGTTTATGCATTTTCTGCTTCTACCTTACTTAGATAATGGAGACTTTTCCTTTGGGAAAAAAATCGTATTAGTAACATTGTTTTCTTGTGGTGCAGACTCAAAATCTTGCCCATGTTAGGTTTAGTTCTTCCCCGGAGCTATAGTCCCACCTTTTAACAATGACGTTTTTGTGCTGTAAAGTATTAAATTTTTAGGGAGACTGTTTTCAGGTTTGATACTTTTGGATTGATTCTGATTCAAAGGTAGAATGTAAATAGTGTTCAGGGTTTTGCTGCTAAGCTTGCGCCATACATTACTTCACACTGCACTGATTCAGAATTCCTAGAAATTTGAACCCTCTGTTGAACTTTTCTGACAGTGAAAAGGAGGGTTCAATCCCCAGGGGTAAGTGCACTTGACTTAGTGAAATGTTCTTTTGTATTTAGCATATTCTTATATATTTTAGTTTATTTTCTATTTATATATGTATCTATTAGTATCCGAGAAGAGAAACTTTTAACTACTTACGCACATAGAAGCACATCTTTTTTATTTTCATTATGTCAACAAAGTTTTGCTTTGAGTTTTGGGTAAAATATTATTTAGTGTTTATATTAGTATGAGTATGTAAATCTTCTGGTATCCAAATTAAGTTTTATGGTTTGAATAGAATGTTTTCTTGTGCAACTGTTTTTATCTGAAGGTTATAGCTTGTTTTCTTATGTGTTTAATTTGTGTATATCTATCAAGGCAGCACTCCAAAAACATTATGAAACCTTCTCAGTATGAATCTATTTGGTAATTAAGGTCCTTCTTCTTTCTTATGTACTATTTTTTTTCCTGCCAGCATATTACTGTATTCTTCAGTAGTTGGTCTAGAGGTCAAACAGCTGCCAAAACAAGTCTTCTTTCACTATCATGAAAGGCAGTCTTTTCATGTTTTTTGTATGTTCAGTCCTTTTTAAAAATCTCTTCTACTTTATTGCATAATTTTAAGTAAATAGGATGTCATGGTTTGTGTTTGAATATCCCCCCAAAGCCTCATGCAATCACATGGTCCGGCTTCTAGAGTTAGTGAATGATTCATGGTCCAATGCTGGGATTATAGGCATGAATTCTACCCTGAAGTGGGTATGGCCTACATACAACATAAGAGAAAGAAAGTGTCTTCCCCTTTTGCTCCTCCCCTTTTCACTTGATGCTTGTCCTGTTGCCCTCTGCCATGTGCCACCCTGATTTTGAGTCAGCTGATTATGGATTGAAACATCCACAAACAATGAGCTAAATAAAGCTTTTCGTCCTCAGCTTTGGCTGTCAGATATCCTGTTCCAGCAAGGAGAGAAAAGTAACCAAGGCATAGGGTGATTAAAAAAAAATAGGAAATGTTTAAATAAAAATACACTATAGGACACACTGAAATTAATTCCCCCAGACCAATGAAATAATCATTCTTGGCTATGGAGTTTTCGGTTGTTTAAGTATTCACCATATGATTTTTTTGTCTGCTTATTTCAATTGTTTGTTTGTTTTTGTTTTAGGAGTTCTTTTTTGTTTGTGAGACAGGCCTTTGCTGTTTAGTTCAGGTTGTCCTTGAACTTACTATGTGGTCAAGGCTGGCCTTGAACAGGTGGTAATCTTCTTGCTTCTGCCACTCGAGTGCTGGAATTACAGGCATGAACTGCCTACATTCACTGGTAACTGGCAAATGCGCATGTGGCATTCCATTGTGGAGATTCCACAATTCTGAAATAAATTTTAAAATAAATTTTAAAATAAATTTAACTGAAGATAGAACTACGGTTTAGAAATTGGTATTCCTATGAATGTTGAAGTGTCCCATTTCTTCTACCTTGCAGTGTTTTTCTTGCAAAATTTTAGGACATTCTGATTTTAAATCCAGACCTATTCATATTCATTTTTAGAAGAGTTTAGGGTCATCTCTTTATCGATGTTATTTTGAAATTTCAAGTTGATACATATGCCACTCCCATCAAAAGAAAACAAAAAATATTTTCCTCTACTGAGTAGTCATCATAACCTTTTCCATCCTGAAAAATAAGTATCTCTCACTCTTTGGAAATATTTTAAATTTTTTTATTTCCTAATTTCTTTTATTTCTCTTTCCTCTTTGTTCTGTTTTATTTTTCCCTTGAAATTTCTTCAGTGAAAGAAGTGCACTAATTTTGTTAATGTTTCCATATCTATTTTCCACCTACTTTTGATTTTCCTGGTTTCTAAAATTTTTTCTTTCCTTAATCTTCTAAATTTTCTATTGGATATTTTTATGTATGCTGTATGCTTAAATCATAAAAGTTTCTTGTTTTACACTAGATTTACTTTTTATATAATCTCACTATAGTTTTACACATTAGCTTTATCTCTTTAAAGAAAAACCTAATACTTTCTTTTAAATTATTCTTCTACATTTCTCCTCTTTCTTTAAAAATCTTATTTTATGTTTATTGATTTTTTTCACCAGTTTTCATTTAGAAGATTGCTTTACGTGTGATGCTTATGAACCATCCATTCAGTTTTAAATACTGAACTAAAATGTCAATTTAATGCTCAGAACATAATAATAATAATAATAATAACAATAAAGAGTTGATTGGATTCTCATTGTCCATGGCTCTGTTTGTAAACACTTGGTGTACCTCACAAGAGGGACTGTCCCTTAAGGGAAGGTTCTGTAGTATCAATTTCTAGAATTCCTTCTCTTGGGCTAATGCTTATTGTATATAAATGAGCTAGGGAGTTTCACTTTTGACTACTCAGACTTCCTTGTTGCTCTTTTATTTCCCTCTTACCTTGTTATATGGGTCTAGTTTTCCAAAGTTAAAAGCCTCTTTTGTATAACATCCCCACAAAATTAATGTGTTTTTAGGAAAGAAGCATACTTTTAGGATTGATAGGAAAGTTAAAATAAAAACAAAAAGGTCAGAAATAAATGCCTCCCCTCTATTCTGTCTTCAAATTTTCTCAGTCTTATCCCTTTTAGTTCTCTATGAATAGCCTGTACCTCCATTTCTGAGCAGTTCAGTGATTTCCAAAGAGGTGCTTGAGTTTCCTCACATTGTTTTTCCCTTGAGGACATTTTGACATTTGCTTTTCGAACTATACTATGTTAGTGATTATGCATCTATCTACTTTCCTTTAAAAAGTTGCTGATGTCTCTCATCTGTTATAGTTTCCTTTTATTCCTGTGTTTGTGTGTGTTAAAGTGTATTCTAGAATCATTCACTTATCACTTGAATGTAGTTTTGCAAAATAACAGAAGGAAGAATAATGATCAAGCAAAACTCAATGCAATTTCTATTTTTAAAATAATTCTATAACTCAACATTTTATTTTTCTTTTTTAGGTGTTCATATGAATGATGGTCTGCATTAGTTGAACTAGAAAAATATTGTGAGGAAATGATTATTTTCTGGCTTTAGAATTCAAAACTGGTCTTTCTTTCATTGACATAAGGGTGATCAAAAATGAGATTGTCCATATCTGATTTAATTGTTTAACCAGTAAAGAAATATCATGAACTTACCATAATATTTTCTACAGTAATCCAAAGAGACAGCTTACTGATAGGATCACCCTCTATATTTGACTAATTGGTAGAATTACTGTACTGTCATTATATAGATTTTAGATATCACTAATGTCTATCAAAACCTTGGTATCATTGACCAATCTCATAAAATATGCCACTTCAATATACAGCTTTCAGTAAACATATTAATACAGAACAATAAATTGCTGTTAGCAATGTAGGAATTAAAAAGAACATAGTATTGGAATGGGAGTAAACTCAAAGGGATGAATTTAAAAGTTATTTAATGGTAGTATTATTGGCTAAGCTTATATTTCAAATTAGGAAGTGGCTAGGATAATATAGATTTGCAATAAAAAGGTAGATGTGGGCATTATTATTTCATACAGGGAATGTAGGAAAGAGAAGTTTGGCAGGGGTGAATGTTGAATTTGGTTTCAGATAATTTAACCTTGGAGGTTCTTCTAAACTATTAAATAGCATCCTTTAATACAGGATTGCAGCTCCTCAGAGGGTTAAATATATAGAAATTATTTGATTAGCCTAACTGTAAAGAACAAAATAGCTCCTTAAATCATAAGTGTTTAATTAAGACAGACATTTATTTCAGTCTAAAAGAATCCTGGTAGAGAGATTTTAGGCTAATGTGAGCTCTACAGTCAAACTTCTTGAAGATGTCCTGTGGTTTGATTACTTTTCTGGTTGCTGGAATAAAACACCCAACACCCAAAGTTAGAGGATGAAGGTTTTTTTCAGCTCATAGCTTGTAGTAGCGGTTTCAGTTCATAGGTGGGTGTTTCCAAAACAAGGAGGCATGACAGAGGAGAAACAGTTCATGGTGTGCCAAGCACAAGGCAGCTAGCAGCCAGCAATGGCAGTAACCCTGCCTTTCCCTTCTGTCACATCCAGGCTATTAGCCTTTTTGGTGATGCCACTCAGAACAATGCCAATTCCAATCAGTCAACTAGTGCAACACAAACTTAATGTCTGTATCACATAACTTAGATCCAGCCATCTCTGAAAATCTCCAACTCTGAGCACAAGTGACTTTGGGAGGACATCCAGGTACAAGCCATGACACCTTCTCATGGCAGGTGTAGCACTCCTCCTCCCACCAGGGACAAAGTGTCTGAGGTAAGTGCTCTCTCACCACTCTGCCCTCTGCAGTCAAATGGAGAAGGAAAAAAGAAATCACAGTTCTTACTTAACTTTCAAACAGAATTTACTAACGCCTACACTATCTGCTTATTTTTCTGTTGGGTACCATGAATTATAAATTGATACAGGATCGGTCCTAGACTCTCCTTACTCTGCTCGCATAGTGACTGGTTTTGGAATCTGGAAATGCCCTCCCTCTATGTCAATGTAACACCCAGGTGTGGAGGTAGATCTTGCCTTGTTTCTTTTATGATGCTAAACTTACCTATTGTACCACTGCTTCTACTAACCCTCCCCATGCTGGCTAATCAACAGTGGCAAGCTGGAGATTAGGGGCCTTTTGTTCCTAGAGAGCAACTGGTGGTCCTAGATCTCTGCTCTGCAGCCCTCCACTTTGTCTCTTGCTCTTTGCTTTACAGTCCTGTGCTGTAACCCAGGCAGGCCACTAGAACCCATTTCAAGGGTCTCTGATAACCACACCGGGTGAAGGGTCTCTAACACATGTCCTTGTCAAGAGTTTGTTGTATCTTACCAAGTTACAAAGAAAGGTTGGGAACATAGTCTTTCATTTATCTGATAGTGCCAGGGGCTAAAAATCATCATTCTGTATTTAAATAAAGATAAGAAGAAGGAGGATGGATTATGCACCTGCCAGATAAATTAAGTCACTGGCACGTAAATTGAATTTTAAAATGTAGATGTACATGAATCATAAGAAGTATATCAAGATCCTTGGTTTTAAGTCATGCGTTATGGGTTGAGCAGAGACTACTGATAAGGAACTAGAAATAAAGAGAAATCCTTAAATAAGTTTAGATGAAGGATGAGATAGAGGACCATAGCTCAGAAGTTTAGGGTTTGTGGATAAGGAAACTAAAATCAGAGAAAAGAAAGTAAAAATTCGAGAATGGTAGATTATCAATTAATATTTGCAATATTACATGATTCTTTATATTGATTATCTACTGAAAGATTTTATATTAATCCTTTGTTAAAGATATTATTACCATCTTCATTTCATAAGTAAACAATCTTATACCTGAAAGTTAATTAGCTTAAATCCACATAGAGTTGCAAGTACTAGAATTGAGACTTAAACTATGTTCCTATTACAAATCAAAATCTGATCTATTTTACCTTTCATTTTAAATTAAGAATCTCAGTGGAGGTGAATAGATGCTTTTACGATTTTTGTCAGAATGAGCAGTATAGTAGAAGTAAAATTTCAGTAGAAAAATCTTAATAGTGACTATTTTCAGAACAATTTTACCTAGAAACAGGATCAGATACCCAAAGAACATATTGTAATTACATTTTCATAGTAGAAGCTGATCATATTTTTTCCAGTGACAGACTTTTTTATATTTAAAAAGATTACCAACCTCTTTCCAAATTATCCCTCAGACAAGAAACTACATTCAATAAAATTTGCAGGGAACATACATCCAGCAAACATCTATTTGTGTGAAACTGCGGCATCTTTCTTGAACAATACCCAAGTGTTCTTTGGAGGCCTCTCCAAAGTCTACTCTGCTGTTTGGAGAGAAAATATACAGGAAATGAGAGATGGAAGTCAATTACATATTTTTCTACATTCTGTCTGTATAAATATATTCATTAAGATCAAAATAAGAAAGGAGCTTGACATGGGTGAGAAAATGGGAGGCTAGCCGAGTTTGCCACTTTCACAATTCTACCTGACAAAAAATATGAAAGAAATTAATTCTGTGGTGGGAGGAAAGGTAAGAAATGACAGCAAATGAGAATGACAGAGAAACACAGACGCCTACCCAGGGAAAGTGAAGGGACTGTGATGGGAGTGGGAAGGAGTCCAAGGCCAATGTGAATGTTTGTCTCTGTCCCACATTCCTCCTTGAATTCTCAGGGTGAAATCAGCTCTTTCTCATGCTTTCTGCCTCAGTTTATCCTCTGTGATCTTTCACAGGATTCACTAGGACCCCTCTGTTGTGTTTTCATGTGCCAGAACTTTTTCCTCCTCACTGTATTGACAGCTGGCTTTGTCCTAAGTTTTTGATCATTGGTTCCTGAATGAGTTACAGAGATTTTAAGGACGTGGGGGGCATTTTAGGTGTGCACAGGGCCATCAGGAGAACTGGAGAATATCGCCATGGTGGTGCACAGGACATGGAGGTTTACATGGCAACTGTTCTCAGCAGTGTCACTGTTGTGCTTTTCATCTGTGCCAAGAATCTCTTGAGTACCCTTGACCCACTTGGCGCTTGAACATAGAATGGGGTTTTTGGCGCATTGCATCTCCTATACCAAGCATAGGACAGTGTCTGCCCTTCCCAGGTCACAGAAGGCAGATCTGAGTGTTTTCCCCTGTCTGCATTTCCACATACGAATTCATTCTGTTCTGGTGCAGAGTTATGTAGTCTTGAAGCAAGCAAGGACAGAGGGACAGACAGTACTAGAGTGGCAAGCCCAAACGGTGATAGCACCCATCACACTGTGCTGGGGTCCCAGCTCAGGGGAGCTGTGTGAAGATAAGGGGAACACTGAGTCTCTGCAGACACTGCTGAACCTGGAGAAAAGAGAGACAGGACGGGAAGTTGCTCATTTGTGTGCCACCCCAGGCTTCTGCCAGGATTGTGGAAGTCTCCAGTATTCTGCTTCTCCTGGTCTATACTGCAGATGTTTCAACACTTCTTGGTTCCTGGAAGGGTTGAGGTGTCTCTTAGTATTGTAGGCAGGTAAATTAGATAAAATATTATAGGTAGTCAGATAGGACTAGGCCCTAGAAGGAACCAGTACAGAGACTGTGCAAGTGTGGGGGAGACAGACATCTCTACTGCAGGACAGACCTCAAAACAAATGTGTCACATACTTCTTAAGGATAAGTTTCTGGGATTGATATTCTAAATAGGTATCCATTACTTTTAGCAAGTCAGGAAGAGCCACTAACTCAACTCCCTAAGGAAAAACCCCATTCTATATTCATGCTTGCTTGCTACGTGAACTGGTTACACATGCAATCCTGATTTAATCAATTTTACCTGAGCAAGTATACGCTCGACCTTACTGGCTGACCATAGTTTTGTATCACCTCATGCCCTCCTTGCAATTTCCCATTTTTCCCCACCTTGTACCCACCTCACATCATGGATTTGCTCTACAAAAATCTCTAGAAAAGGGAGGGTCTTTGGCAGCGCACTGGGGATCTCTGCTGTCTCTCTCACAGACTGAAGCTTTCTTTCTCTCAATAAATGTACTCTGCTCTTAACCTCAGTTTTTCCTGAAATTCATTTTCCGATTTTGGAGAACACAAACCTGGGCCGCACATCTAGCAGGCTGGGAGTTTCTTTCCCCTGTATCACTACCGCTCAGCTGAGCCAGAGGAGTCACGTGGCAGTATTGTAACACTAGAGACCTCCCTGCACAAACTGGCTTGCAGCGATCCCACTGGTTGCTGAAAAGGCAACAGGGCCAAATTTGTGGCTAATTATCTACTAGGAATTGGTGAGAAATCCTTGGAGGTTGCTGAATGACAGGGCTTTGCAACTGCTTCTCCATAATATTTCTTGGGATGCTATGTGAACCCTGCACAATTGACATTTTTTCCCATTGAATGTAGTTGCCCTGGTCCATTCTTCACGTGGGTAGTGACAGGGAGCCAGCCCGATCCCTGCCTTCTGTCGCAGCCCAGGGACCTGCTCCCGAGTGCTTCCAGGAGCAGGCTCTTCCCAAAGTGTGTACTATGGGTTGTAACTAGTTGTCCCCCTGAAGTCTTATATACTCGCATCAGAGCCTTCACGAGGTGATTGGATTATGAGGACTCATAGCTGGCTTGCTGTTAGCAGAGCCCAGTTGGATTATGCAGGTTGCTGTGTGTGACCTGGAAATTTGTACACCCTTTCCTTGCTCCTCTATTGATGCTTTTTGCTTCTTGGATACCATGCAATGAGCAACTATAATCTTTATTATCCTGTCAATAAAAACTGTAGGTTTTCTGCCAAAAGAGAATCACTGCTTAGATTTATACATATATTTCTGAGTTTTGTTGGTTTCTGATCACTTAGAATTTATGTTACTGCAGAATTATGATAGGTATAATAGGTTAATACTTTCCTTATAATTAATTTTGTTTTTATGTAAAAGTACCAGGGAGTTCACATAGTTGACTGCAGTCTTGTGTTATTTTTTTCTTTGTACAGTGCTCTTAGCTTGGCAGATCAGCTAAGTGAACAGCTTAGAAAGGCTATGGTTTCTTCTTGGAGAACAGCCAATGGTTTGTTTTTTGAAAATGTCTTCATTTAAGTGGAGTTTTTATGGTCCATGGTTTCACTTTAGAACTTGATATATTGTAATATATTGAAATTAGGTCTTTGGTATTTTTAATGACAATCAGCACAAAAGTGATACATACTAGCAGTGTACTTTAAGGAAAATGATAAATATTGAATTAAGGCCAAAATATTGAAATCCTGTGTTACTAGAAAAGTCTCTTTACTTAGCATGTTAAACCCCTGCCAGGTCCTGTTGCTTGGTGTTCTTGAATTGAGACTAAGAGAAGTTAATTTATTTTAACATTTTACATGATAAACTAAAATTATCTAATGCATTTATAGTCTATTATTTATGGCTCATTGTGGGAAGAAAGTATAAATGTATATAATTACTTGGGCCATAAATATGTATTGAGGTCTTTTAATGCCCTTATTTACTGTTTGGTGCAACATTTTGAAGTTGATACTAAATTCTCATTTCCCTGAGGTTGAAAAGATTATGATTTGTTAAAGGCTTGTAAACGGTTGAATGTGAATTGTAACCAAAGCCAACTCCACAGCACAAAGTCTAAAAGACTCATTGTAAATACTGTTCACAGAAATTCTTGTGTTTGTTTCCTAGGGCTGCTTTCACAAATCCACCACAAACTTTGTGACTTCAGGAAGCCAACTTATTTTCTCACATGTGGAATTGTGAGGTCTCTGGAGAGGTTGCAGTGAAGATGTTGCCTGTTCTCAGCTGATGGTGGCTTAAGAATTTCCTTGTCTAGGCAGCTTCCATCTCTGCTTCCTGCTTCACAGGTTCTCTATCCTGTATCTCTTAATGTTTATATTTTTGTCTCCTGTACAGAAGCTGGTCATGGGATGTGGGATGTTTCTCAGTCCGGAATGATCTCTTCTGGTGATCCTTACTTTGTTAGATTCGATGGTTAAAAACTTTCTTGCTTTTATTTAAAATTTTACAGCTCACTTAGTAAAATGATGTCATTTTACACATTTTTGAATTTTATACCAATGAAACAGTACTATATATATATATATATATATATATATATATATATATATGATTTTGCATTGTGCATCCTTCCAGTTAATATTCTAAGAAACTTATTGGACTGAAGGTAGCTGTGGCTAATTCATTTTCTTTACAATGTAGCTATGTTTTTTATACTGTGGGTGTGTTATATTCTACTTGTGGCTATAGCAAACAAAAGTTCTATAGACATTTTCATATATTTATAAAATAACAAATACGAGGTATACCAAATTAACTGTTCAGCTTCACATGAGATACGTAGTCTGTAGATGAAGATGAATGGTTTTTCAAAGCCGTAGTAGCAGTGTACCTCTCATTAGCAGTTTTATGAGTGTTCTCATTTTTCTCATGCATTTATATAGCAAATGATATTGGCTGAAATTTCAGTTATCTACTATTTTTTGTAGTTATGTTTGATGGTCATTAAATTTAAATTTCCCCAGCTATCAATGGAATTGAATATGTGTTCATGGGTATATTGGATTTATACTTTTAAGAACTTCCTGCTCAACTGTACTTTTTCTCTTTTAATTTGACTGTGTTTTGCTTTTGTCTTTCTTCTTATGGTATAATTATGGTTTGGAGTCCATTCTTGATCACACATACGGTAAATATTTTTTCTCTTGTGGTGTTCATCTTTGTTGTCTTTTTATTTTATGTTTTGATGAACAGAAGTGCTTTTATTAGCATAGTTAATTTTATTCATCATTTTCTTTGTGGTTAATGTGTCATGCTATAAAAATTTTCTTTCCTTATTTTGAAAATTTTCATTTGTTCTGATATTTGAAATCTTAGTGTACAACTGATGCTTAAATAATTTGTTGTGCTTTATAGTAATAACCACATCTTTTTAGATGATGAACAGTAGAGAGTATGGTTGTGATCTGCCAATCTCAAATGAATTATACCCTCTCATGGTCTCAGGACATACGGCTGTTGTCCAAATATATGTTCTAGCAGTTGACATCAATGAGCAGCTTAGTAAATCTGGATCATTCCGCTGAGTGTTAGAGAAGAAGAATTTACTTAAAATCATACTTTTAAATTTCTTTGAGTCTATTTGATTCTCTCTCCTGAAATTGAAAGAAGTCCAGAGAGATTGGAATTTCCCAAAATCTAGACAGTTTTATTCAGAACATGAGTCCTGAAGGTATTTTTTTCCCTTAGCTTGAGATATATAACTGCACTTTTGCCTTTAAAATGCTTATTATAAAGCCGGAACACAGTATATGTTTCCTCTGCTTTGAGATACAGATGGCAAAAATCTTTAGTCTGCCAAGAAATTTTATTTACTTCTAAATTCTAACTGTCCCATTATATGACTTTGTTATATTAAGATTTTAATAGTGCAAGTAAGGGTCAAGGCTTCTTTGTTGATGAAATATTAAATCACCCTTTGGCTTTTTTACTTCTGACAGTTACTTTCTACTTAATCTTTAAAAGCGGAAGTTCATGAGCTTTCCCTTTAGTGGAGTAGTTGGATTTTATTCATGTTCAAACTCATTGAAACCTGCCAACCGTATAAAAACAGTTGCCAATATGGGAGAACTCTTCCTTGTGTAGTGATTAAAAGGGTTTCACTGTTTAAAAATGAACTTGAAATAAATACATATCCCCCCCCACCCACACTACACAGGAGCACTTGCTGTTTGCCACAGGTGGCTTTATGTAAGAATGAGGAACAGAGTAGACTTGTGTCATAATATTTCCAACTATTTTTTTCAAATTCTGGTTGTGTACACGTTCAGAATAGTATTTTTTTAATGAGGGATATTTTAGCTGAAACTCAAATGAAATGAGGAAGTGACCCATGAAACTTTTTTTGGTGGGGGGAATGGGAAAAGTTTACAAACTTTTGCCTTCTCAGGTTTGCAGGAATATCTTTAATAAAGGTCATAGAATTATTAAGCTGTAGCCTTTTATCTTGCTTGGAAGATTTTTGATCTGGGTCCAGAATGCAATCAGAAGCATACACTATTAGAGCTAGAGACAACCATAGACACCATCTAATCCATTTCCTAATTCTAAAGAGGAAGTACCTAAGATTTAGATAAGTTAGTTGATTTTTTTTTAAATGACAGTGTAAAATGGCAATTAGAGTCCTAGTCTCTTGTCTCCTATTTCTGAACTGGACTGCATTTTCTGAGTATCCAAATAGAGGTAAGGAGGATCACTTCACTCTTTTAAATTTTTTAAACATTTAATACTTTTTAATTCTTGCCTTCTTTAGAAGTTTATTAATATTAAAGTCTCAAATAAACCTTGTTTTATTTCCCCACCCAAAGGAGTCTGTTTTATCATTCAGAGACTTGTTTTTAGTGGTTTGCACATGAAGATATCTTCTCAGTTTTACTCTACAAAAAGGGGGAAACTATTTTTAGCATTAGATGCACAGCAATCACAAATATCCTTATGTGCATGCACATTTATAACTAAACAAAAGTGTTTCTCTGCAGAGTTACCAGTAGCATAAAGTTATGCGTTTTCGTTGAATTACACCTGTATTTCCCCATTGTAGCCCTGAGGAATTGGTCTAACAACTCAGCAGAAGGTGGCTCAATAATGCATTTTTCTAGAACATATTCAAGTCATGAACTCATTTGCTTTAGGAAGGACAGTTGCTTCGGTGCTTTATGGGATTCAAGTTCATGGGACATTATTCAAAATTTGCAGCATAGCAGTATAATTTTATTGCAGGCATTACATTGTTAATGTATAGTGAGTTTGTCAGGTTAATCATAATGTAATGGTTTTTAAAAAGAATTTGAATATTTAAGTTGGAGCTGTTGAAAATATACATAAATGTGTATGCTATTTTACACAATTTTGGAGAAGAAATTGTTTTCTTGTTAGATCAATACTTTTGTTTTCCAGGTATGTTTTGTGTGTCATAGCCACTCCTCTTTAATTTGTTCACAGTTGAATCATTTAATTAATATAATACTGTATATGTTTTGAAATATTCAAAAAGATTTGCCAAAACATTTAAAAGGCATTCTGTGGCTCTAAACATTTGCTTTTTATGGTTCCCTTTGGATGTGAGCCATGCCAGATTAGTTAGTCTTTATGTCTTAATCATAATTTATCCCTAAGCAAACAGAGTCTTTGTGCTATTTATTACAATCAAAGACACAGCATAATAAATCACTTTTTCAGTATTTAAAGTGGGATATGTATACAAGTGAATGATAACATATTATCAGAGCAAAACAGTCTTTCACTAAAGAAAACATGGCATTCCTATCACAAAAAAAAATTCAGCAACAGTTTTCCCCTCAAGTGAAAGGCATTTGGAGTGTCCTAAATTTTCATACCATGTACCCTTTCTGCTGTTCTCAGGTTAATGGTTAATGGCACTCTTAGAGGCAAGCCTGAGAGTACTATTAAGCTCCAAAAGAAAACATGGCTGAAAAATATATTAGAATACACATGATTGAAATGAAAACGTTTACTTTTCTAAAGCATAAGATTACTAATAGAATGCCAGAATTAAAGGTCAGTTTTGGAATAAGCTGTCACACGATGAATTTTATGAACAAACCTTAGAAGGCATGAGAAAGAAAAATCAACAATGTATCAAAGTGGTCCTCTTAAAGAAATACTTTAGTTTGCTTATAAAAATAAAGAAAAAATATATGAACTATATTGAGTGCCTGTGTATGGTTATTGAGATTTTTAAAAAAATTTCTCCCTGTGTAAAATGAAAGATAAAGGAAATGAAAAATGTTCTATAAAGGAAAATATAATGGAAAAACTATGAGAATAGTAGGAAGATGATGGAGTATGTATTTAAAAATGTAATTACATTGAATAGCAGAAGAGAAAATGGTGTAAAGCAGCCTATCCTTTTGTTCCTAGGATCAAAGCCTTTATTCCTGTAGATTGGTGGAGTCTTTTTGGTTCCCAAGGTCCCTTAACCAACACCTAAAATGAAATTAAGCCATATTCTGTGCCATTATAAGCCATCTCTCTTTCTGAGTATGATTTTAAATTTTATTTTTTTAAATATCAAAGAAATTACACAGCAGAAGTCATTCTCAAAGTACTGCCTAAAGTTTAGCTATTTCATTTTTACAAGAATCAGAAGAAACAGAGTTTGTGCTCCTATTTACTTTCATGAATTCTTTTATTACAAAATTGGACAGAAGCAACCAGGGAAAGAGAGAGGAGAAAAACCCTCAGAGATTTTTGTATTTTCTTAGCTGATAGAAAACCATATGACTTTCAAGAATCTTTTTCTTTCCATGTTTACTGAGTGTAAAATCTGACTGAAACGAGACAATGCAGCAAATGTACAGAGTTGTTGGTGTTTTCATTGCTGTCCTCATTGTCTTCACTGTTTTTTCTCCCCAGGGAAAGAAAGGGCCTGAGGTGTCTTTGCAGGTGATTGCCAGGGTAAATTATTTTAAAGTAGCAAATTCTCTGAGATTTAAAAATCAACAACTTCCAGTCCATGTGTCTTCCAAATGTGAAGGATGCACACTGCAACCCTTACTAACGGTGACTGACAAGCGTGGGAGTACAGAAGGAAAGGAGTTTGGAAGATGGGGATTCTAAATTGAAGTTTGTAGACCTGGGCGCTGGGTGCTGTGAATTACAAACAGTGAAAGAATCCGATGCATCCTGCGATGAGCACTGTGTGCTTTACCTTGTGTCTGTCTAAATGCTTGTAGCTCTGAGGATTTATGGAAAAGATAGAAGACAGGAAGGCATTGCCTGACATAAAACATCTCCTTTCCATCACAGGAAAACATATGTTAGCACAGTAGTAGAATAAGGTGACAAGTTCATCTTTAGCAGTGAAATTCCACAAATATGATGACTCCTAGGAGGAAGTTAGGTAATTAGCACAGAGAGTGCAAAAGTTAAGACTGCAGCTCCACTGTTATTGTCCTAGCGAGAACATAAGATTCTGTTTAAAAGATTGATGCCCAAATTAAGATGTTTGATAAATGAAAAGAAAGAATTACAGGTAGCCATAACCTGTGTATACACTTCAATAAAGGTGGTGGTTTATAATTTTAATATATTTTATCATCCACAGCTCAAATCTCTTTGAGGTTACCAAAGATAGGTTTCTTTTGTTATTGTTTTCTATACAACTTTTAAAATATTTTTTCAATGAAAATATTATTTTATTTTAGCATTAAAAAGACTTCAAATTCTGTACCACTCAAAGGAATCTTGGGAATATTTTGAGGTGAAAAATGACTGCATCTGTGAAGTATATAGTCACATTAGTTTATTTCAGATACTAAAATATTACTTGTATTTCTCTCATTGCTGAGACAAAATACCTGATGCCCAACATTGGGAAAGGAAAAGTTTATGTCTTACAGTTTTTTGGAGGTTTCAGTCCATACTCAGTTGGCTCCAAGGCAGGGTGGCATGGCGGGGCTTCAGTTCATGGTGGCTGCAAACAGCAAGATGGAAACCGGCAAAAGAGAGGCACACCTTCTTCCTGCCATTACATAACATCCTGGCTCCACCCCCTAGGAGGGTATAGGACTGACACCCCCAATCCAAGCACTAGACAGTGAACCAATCACAAATGCACAATGCAAATACATGAGGCCTGGGGGCCACCGACATAAACCATGACATTCCACACCTGGCCCCCAAAGACTCATGTACAACCTTTATACAAAAGACATTTAGTCCATCTCCAAGAGTTGCCAAAGTCCTAACATTTTCAGCATTGCAGAGAAGTCCAAGTCCCAAGTCTTTTCCAATATCTATGGCAAACTCTTAACTGTAACCCCCTGTACAAGTGAAACAAGGTTAAACATTTCTGAAATGCAAAGGTACAATATAAACATTACCATTCCAAAAGTTACAAACAGGGGAATATAAAGCATTGGAAACAAAGTAAGTCCAGCATCCAGCAGGGTGAACATTAAGTCCTAGAGTTCCATGCTCAGCATTTGAAGCAATCTGGTGGCACACTCCAAAAGGCTTGAGTGATTCCACCCCCATGGTACTTCCAGGGATTTCAGCTCCCGCAGCTTTTCTCTTAAACCTTCTCTGCTCAGTTTTTGCAGCTTTCCTTGCATGATCAACATTCTTGGCTTTTCCAAACTTCTGGGGTGTCCATTGCACCTTTGGCTTCATAATAACATCTTTACATATTGCCCTCTCAGGGGCACCCAGCTTGGCCTCCCAGGCTCTTTGCAATTGAGGTGGTCCCCTTCTTACCCTCAGAATTTGTGCATTTTCCTTACACCTAAAATCAGCACCATGTGGATGCTGCCAAGGTCTGTTGCCAGCTGGAGCAGTAGCCAGGCTTTTCTCTCTCTTGGCTATAGGGGTCCAGTGCCTGGATTGCTGGGCTCTGTTTACCTGATTGTGAAGAAAAGCTTTTCTATGTTGCTGCCATTCTGGAACCTCATGTGGCTGCCGCCATTCTGGAACCTCATGTGG
>PVJX010021960.1:0-32255 GCA_004027295.1 Dolichotis patagonum | reverse complement strand
ATAAATATCTAAATATTTATATAGTATAGATTAATATAGTATTATTAAACATGCAGGGAGTCAAGAAAGAGAAAATCTAAGAAGTAAAATTTGGAAAATAAAACTGAAGATGAGAAGGAAGAAAGAAAAGTAATATAAATGATCCTATAAGTAAAAGAAAGGTAATAGACTTGGATGGAAGTATTAGAAATATGCAAACAAGAAAAAGAAGGCAAAAATAGAGTGCAAAATAAAGAAAAACAAGAAAGAAAAACAATAAAAACCAACCCCTCTGTGCCCCAAAAAACAATGAAATGAAAGAGAAATTAGTCCCAAAAAAATTTCCTGTGTCTTTGCATGCCAGATTTCTTTCTAGAGTCTGCAATATTTGAATCTACCAGAGATGGGGGAAAGTTAGTAAATCACTACTAAAACCTACTTTGTTTTCACACTCATGTTTTGTGTGTAAATATTAAGTGCTGCCCAGCCATCCTTGCTGTGTATGGTCAGTTAATAGTTTCTGCTCTAGGACTGTAATCATTCTGTCTGCTCCTAGTTTTCATGTCACAGAGTGTGTCCCAAGTCACAGCTTTCTCTTCCTAGCTTTATGGCCTCTGGTTTTGTGAAATGTTCCCCTCCAGAGGCCTCTCTGTTTGTAGACTGCAGGCAGTGGCAACTCTCCAAGACAAGGCATAGGCTAGACTGGAAATGCAGCCAGACCAATGAACTCTGACTTGATGTAGGCAACAGGGCAGGGAATGGGTGGGTCACCCAGTTCACTGGATTTAATGCCAGCATTCTCAGACCCAGTCCCCTTCAAAATCCTCCAATGACTAGTCTGCCTTCTAATTTTAGAAGGAAGGACATAAGTATCCTTCCCAGTCTGAGCTTAAACCTCTCAGAGGTTCTATCTGGCCTGTGCCTCCTCCACAGTTGTCTCTTGTAGCCTGAAATCAAGTTGTTCTGTAGTTGCTCTTTTTTACAAATTTTATTTTAAAGAGAAAAAATAAAACAAAAATGTCATAACAAGATAATAAGAGACTAACAATGGTTATCACACTACATATTGTTATCATCAAGGTACTTAGAGAACATGATAGATACACGAAAAATTGTCCAACAATATTACCACAAATTTTTCTTTTCAATGAACTGAGAAAATAATAGTATAATTATCTTAACTATCTTGTATATATGTTTTTTCCTTTGCCTTCCTTCTTTACTCCTTTCTCCCATCTCAAATTCTCTTTCTTTTTGAACAATTTCTTCCCATTTCACAATATCTATTGTAGATTTTGGGTCTTATTTAGTCTTTCAGCTTCTCACACTAGAGAGGCAATATGATGTTTAGACATACATGTATCTGATTTATTTCACTTACAAGTATGGTCTCAAGTTGCATCCATTTATCAATAAAAGTCTCAAGTTTATTCTTCTTTATGGCTGTGTAGTACTCTATTGTATAAAATGACCACTTTTTTATTCATTCCTCAGTTGTTGGGCTTTTGAGTTGTTTCCAAGATTTAGCTATTACATATTATGCTGCTACAAACATGAATGCACATATGACACTGTGCTATGATGTTTTTAATTCTTTTGGAAAGATACCTAGAAGGGGAATAGCTGTGTCAAATAGAATTTTTAATCTTGATTGTATGAGAATTCTCCACACTGATTTCCACAGTGGTTGTACTGGCCTATACTTCCACCAACAATGGAGAAGAGTTTCTTTACTTTTTTTTTCAATATTATGTGCTACTTTTCTTTTTTTTTCTTTTTTTCTTTTAAAACAAAACAATAAAAATGATGGTACAGGATTTCAAAACAAAATAATAGGAGATTAACAATGGTTAATATAGTGCCTATTGTTATCTTCAAAGTAGTTGTTCAGATTACAAAATCTAGGCACGAAAATATGATCAAACAGTGGAAGCACAAACCATTCTTTTAAATGAGCTAACAGAGATTAGCAGTATAATTACCTATCTTGTGTATTCTTTTTTCCCCACAGTCCCTCCAGCATTTGTTATTGGTTGATGATGATAGCCATTCTTTCTGAAGATGTAATTTCAGTGTTGTTTTAATTTTCATCTCTTAAATGACCAACTTTTTCATGTATTTATTCATTGTATTTCCTCATATAAGAAGTGCATATTCATCTCACATGTCCGTTTTTGAATTGGGTCTTTGAATTTGGGAGTCTAATTATTTTCAATTCTTTATATGTTTTAGATATAAGTCCTTTGTCTGAGGGTCAATTGACTATAATATTTTTCTACTCTCTGGGTCGTCTTCATTCTGTTAATGGTTTCTTTTGTTGTGCAAACACTTTTCAATAAGGTGAGATCTTATTTGTTGATTCTTTGTATTGTTTCTCATGGAGTCTGTTTTGTTCATGAATTCTCTATCTACACCTGTGTTTTCAAGATTTCTACCTATTTTATCTTCCAGTGGTTTTAGAGTTTCTATTTTAATATTTAAATTTTTGATCCATTTTGATTTTAGTGCACAGTGATAGACACGGGTCTAATTTTAGTCTTCAGAATTCGGAAAGCCAGTTTTTCCAACACCATTTATTAAAGAGGCTATCTTTCTTCCAGTGAGCATGTTTGGCCCCTTTGTGAAAGATAAAAGGCTGAGTGTGATTGGAGTTGTGTCTTTATCCTCTGTTCTGATCTTCATATCTCTCTCTCTCTTTCTTCTTTGTTTGCAGTACCATGTGGATTTTATCACAGTAGCTTTGTGTATAATTTCAAGTCAGGGATTCTGATGCTCCCTGCCTTTCCCTTGTTGCCCAAAATTGCTTTGTAGTTGTCCTATAGCTCAGTCTTAAACAATTAACTCCTTCCCAAAATGGCCCCGATTAAATACTCTCAAACATGGCAGATGCTGCACTGTATTTCTTCTCCAATTCTAACCTGCGTGTGGGAGAGGTCGTCTTTCAGAGAAAATCTCCTGTTGTTTTTTATAGCTTATAATAAAGCAAAGGCTTTTCTGGTCACCAGCACTGCTGGCCCAGTTTATTGTTTCTCCCTGGAGTTGCCAACCCTCTCCAGGTTTTCTTTGCAGAGACCGCCTCCTTCCCTAGGAACAAAAGGTTAGGCTGCTCCATTCTTTTCTCTGCTCTGTAGTCCTATTCTTCAGCTTCTCTGTAGCTTCCAGTTTTTCTGTCAGCCAGCTCCTGGGTTCCAGAGATGTACTTCTTTTTTTTCTTCATCACTTTGTTGTTCTACAGGTATCTTGATTGCAGGCCCTATGTTTTATTGCCAGTCTTTGCCATTTTGCCTAACTCCTTGATTAGTTTTCTATTTAAAGGATCCTGCCATCTACAAATAAATGAGATTGTTTGTGCTATCTTTCAATTCTTTTGTATTTTTTCTTATTATTGCAATACCTAAGACTTTAACTGTTATGTTAGATGTTTGCAGTACTAGCATTGTCTTTTTCCCTTTCCCATTTATAAAGGTTATGCTACCATGAATTTTCTGATGAGTATGATCATTACATTTTTAGAATAACAATGTTAAAATACTTTTGTATTCCTTAGGAAAATATATTTGATTATAATGTACTTTAAGATATTAGATTTAATTGATTTGGGAGGATTTCTCCTGTGTAAAATACAGAGTATCTGTGCCATAAAAGTTTTGTAGAACTTAAAGTTCTCTGATGAAGGAAGGGAGGGAAGGAAGGGAGGGAGGGAATGGAAAGGATAGTGGAAAAGAAAAGAATTGAAGGGGAAAAGATCGGGGATGGAAGAGAGGGATAAGAAACAAAAATATGAATTAAGATATATTATGGACATGTACCAAGAAACTTAATCCCACAATAAACATAATCATTACATATTCATGACAGGCATGAAAGAAAGAAAAAAAGAAAAAGAAAGATCACTAGTGGCAGAGCTGAAATTGTAGCTGAGTAGTTTAGCACATGTTTAACATGAGTCTCTGTGTTTGATACCCAGCAGGGAGTTAAATAAATAAATATAAAATAGCTATCTGATATTGGGGTTCTTTGGGGAGGAAAGGTCTTTGATTACATTTTAATTTCTTCCCTGATATTTGTCTTATGGCAAAAATTTTTACTTAATTTGGAGAAAAATGGGGAATTTTATTTATATATATATATATATATATATATATATATATATATACACAAATACATGTATATTTATATATATATAAAATAGCTATCTGATGTTGGAGTATATATATTTATATATATATAAACATATATATTATATATATAAACATTTATATATTTCTGGATATATATATCCAGATATTTATCAAATTCACCTGCTATTAAATTTTAAAATTTTTATGCCATTATATTTTGATCTCCACATTTTGCTGGTGATTTAAGAACACCTTTAGGTTATTGATTTCTAATCTTTTGTGATTTTGTGATTATGATTTTAAAGAGTTTGAGACTTCTTTTATAAAATTCACTAACTGGAGGAAGAATGTATGCTCTGTATATTGTAGGGTATGACTCTATTGCATCTAGAATTGGCTTGAGCTCATTGATCAGAGGCAATTTGCTTAACCTAAATTCTTCCTTTTGCTTTTTGTATTCTTCATTAATTTGTGTCTTGGTTAATTTTCCTGTTGCTGAGACAAAATACCTGAAAGCTAAAGTTAAAAGAGGAAAGGTTTAATTAGCTAACAGTCTGAATGTTTCAGTCCATAATCGGCAAGCTCCGAGGCCTAGTGGCTTGGCAGAGGGGCAACCATTCCTGCTGGCAGAAGTTTCCAAAAGTGACAAGAGCCAAAAAAGGCAAAAGGATCACCAACAAAGTGAAAAGAAAACCCAAAGAAAGGGAAAGAATTTTAGCCTACAATCCTTCAGACAAAGAACTTATATCCAGAACATACAAGGAATTGAAAAACATCAAGCCCCCCAAAATTTAAAGACCCTCTCCAAAATGGGCATCTGAGATGAACAACACGGTTCTCAGATGAAGATATACAAATGGCAAATAAATACATGAAGAAATGTTCACCATCACTGGTCATTCAAGAAATGCAAATTAAAACGGCATTGAGATTTCATCTCACTCCAGAAAGAATGGCTGCCATCAAGAAATCAACTGATAACAAATGTTGGTGAGGATGCAAGGAAAAAGGAACACTTCTCCACTGTTGGTGGGAGTGTAGACTGGTGCATCCAATATGGAAATCAGTATGGAGATGCCTCAGGAGACTAGGATTAGAAGATCCATTCAATCCAGCTACTCCCCTCCTGGGTATCTCCCCAGAAAAGATCATGTCACAGTGATATATATGCATCCATGTTTATAGCAGCACAATTTGTAATAGCCAAATCATGGAAACAACCAAAATGCACAGAGTAGGTGAAAAAGATGTGGTATTTTTACACAATGGAATATTACTTTACTATAAAAAAGATGATCTGGAGGCCTTTACAGGTAAATGGAGACAACTTGAAACTATCCTCATAAGTAAAATAAATAAGACTCACATTTGTAAATATTGGATTGTCTTTCTAGTGTAAAAAAGAATAAAAACTAAAAGAGTAATAAGATCCAAAATATATAATAGATATTATAAAAAAGAAAGAGAAGAAAAGTGCTCTAAAGGGTATAACTGTTTGTATGTTTAAGTGTGTAAGATAGATGACCATATTACTAAGTTTTCCTCGGATCATTGAACAGAAAGGTGTGCACAGTCAATGTTTGATTGTCCACTTTTTATACTTTGATTTTGTAACTTGAACAACTATTTCTAAGAGGACAATATGTAATTTATCAACTAGTGATTTCTCAGTGATAATTTTTTTTTTAATTCTGGATTATTTCTACCCTTTTTTCTGTTTTGTTTTGTTTTCTTTGCTTTTTGATTTAAATAAAAAAACAAGAAATTCTGAGTGGTATTTAAAAAAAAGCAAAAGGGAAAATCAAGCCTCTTTTCCTCCCATATACTGTATACAGGTTACTGGTCCCATGGTGGGGGTAGTGCTCACTGCCAATTGAAGCACTAAACAATGAACCAATTACAAATTCTAGATTCAGTCACCTCCAGAAAACCCACACTCATGAACTCATGAGACTTTGAATGAACTTCTAGATGCAAACCATAACATTCTGCCCCTGGCCCCCCAAAGATGCATAGGCATCCCTTTATGTGTAAGGCATTTAGTTCATCTCTAAGTGTTCCAAAGTCCTAACATTTTCAGCACTGCTGCAAGGTCCAAGTCCCAAGTCTGCTGCAAGATGTCAACTTTTAAAGGTCTTTTGGGTTTTTTAATAGTTCTTCATGTTTTCTAGATATTAGTCCACTATCAGATGAGTAGTTGGAAATTTTTTTCCCATTTTTCCAAGTTTTTTTCTTCAACCCTTCCACTTGGTTTTTGCTTGTTTGTTTTTTTCTCCCTCCTGTTTTTTGTTAAAAAGATCTTTTTTTAAAATTCTGACTTGAAAGTTAAAATTCAATGTCTATTTTTCATTTAATTTCTGCCATTATATTAAATTTTATGCTATTTTAGAGCACATTATTATTTCTTCCCTTTGACAAGGATCTTAGCATGCTATGAAAATCTCCTGACCTCTTCTTTTCCCTACCCTTCAACATAATTTGGTATAATGCAGAGCATTATAAAGATTATTATAGGACTACACTGTATAATATCCACTAATCACACATGGCTACTTAAATTTAAATGCACTAAATAAAATTTAAAACTCAGTTTCTGACTACACCATCCACACATTACTTTTTTTATTGTTTTTGTTTGCTTTGCTTTGTTTTGTGATATTTTGGTTTTTTAAGTATAGTGCTGGGGATGGACCCCAGGGCATGCTAGGCGAGTGTTTATCATAAAATATATCTATGGCTTTTTAACAGTTTTGAGACATGGTCTCAAGTTCTACAAGCTGACCTCAAACTTGCACAAAAATGCCTCAGCCTCCCAAGCAACTGGTATTACAGGTGTATGAAACCATCCCCAACAAAGTATTTTAAAATATAATAAACAGACATAGCTAAGGACTATCATTATTGGGCAATAAAAATAGATTATCTTTATCAAAGTAAAAAAATCTATTACACAACACTATTGTGTACAAATTATCACAATTTTTTCATTGTTTATTTGATATACCTTAAATTTTCATTTTGAATCATTTATTTTTTCTGAAGGTTACCTTCCATAAAATATATTCCATAGGGTTTTATACACCTTTACCACCAATATGTATCTTGAAGCACCTTTATTTTATTCAATTCAATATTTATCTAGGTGTAAAATTCTAGAGTGGAGCTATTTTCCTTCATTAGAAAGGTGCTACTTTAATAATATAACATTGCCATTAAGAAATTTCATGCCAATTATTCTTAATTTATGGTGAAATATTATTTTTAATTGGACATTTTTAGAATTTTGTCTTTGTTGTTGTAAATTAAACATGATGTGTCAAGATTTGAAATTTTCTTTATCAATATAGTCTGTTGCTCTTTAAATTATTTACATTTTGGGTTCTTCCTATAAATGAAGCCATATGGGGCCTTTTGATCTAATTCTTCCAAATTTCTCTAATTCTCAACCATTATTATAGCAAAAATAAAAAGTTTCTTTATGTCATTTAGCTTTATCTAGGAGATCAAAGTTGACCTCTTTACTTCTATTATCTTTATTTTAGATCTTCTTGGATATTTTCCACTTTTTATCCCTGTATTGCACTTTTGGGGAAAATTTTCTAACCAGATATTTTATTTCTCCTCAATTAGATATTTTAATCCTATCTCCATTTTATTTTTCTCCACTGGTCATTCTTGTTTCATATTTGCAGTATCCCCTGCTCTCTTAACACATAAAGCACATCTTCATTTCAAGATCTTGTTTTATCTGAGCTATCCATTTGGCTCCCTCAGAGAATGTCTGTCATTATCAGAATTCCTTTTAAAACCCTAATCTGCCTCAGATACCTGTTTGCCTCTCTCTCCATGAGCTCAAGACCAGTAGAGCTATCAACAACTTAGCTGATAGTACTTATTTAGGAAAGCTTCAAGGGAGCATGTGCTCTCCTGATACGGTTAGCAAATAGAGAAATGACTTACAGAGAAGATCCTCTGTTACTGAAAGCCCAGAATTCTCTATTATTACCCCAAGACCCAACACCACCACTCACTTAAGTTTCCCTTTCCCATCTCTTGGGCACTGTGCTTTCTGATTTCTGCTGTCCTCTTTTGTAATTATCTTATCCATTAACCAAGAAGAGGCAACTAGCCACACATGCACAGTCTGGTGCTGGCTGAGGGCTGCAGTGGTCTCCTCCACCTGCTAGGCACTGAGGAAAACAGAGCCCTGTTCAAGGTGAGTGAGATGAAAAGATGAGGACAATTAAAAGATTCTAACAGGTCCTCTGGTGAGAGGCGTCTGGTTCTCTTCAAGTCCAAACTGCTGTTCACTTCCCAGGAAATAACCCTGACACCTCTCTTCTCACAACAGCTGTTATATTGGTTGGTTTTCAATCATTCCCAGGATGTTTTTTTACTAATTTTTTATTGAGTTTGGGGAAAGGAGTCGGCCTCTCTTGCTAGCTTGCTCTCTTGTTTGTATGAGTCAAAGTTTCTATTGATTCACACATGGCCTAGCCCATGGAAACAAGAACGAGCGTACCTTAATGTTAAAATGGCTCTACAACCTGGATAGAAAGTTAAATATGTCCCATCATCCGCTGAAAACTGGATCAGGAAAAATCTCCAGTTGGATAAAGTCTAAAATGGCTTGTAGAGTCCTAGCTTCCATTACTTCAGATTTTGAAAGTAAAAACATTTGTAACTTTTTCCCAAGTTACTAACAAAGAATTTTACTTCAGCTCCTCAAAAAGAGTCCATACCCTTACCATTAAAATGGTAGAAACAACTTTTAGCAGTTAAAGATTTAATTAATAATCATTTCATCATTAGTGAAGCATTAAAATTTTACCACTTTCTCATGAGTCCTTAGCAGTTACTCTGAGAAGCATCCTTTAAGGAGAGTTGAAAAGTATCTATGATTTCTCCAAGGTCACACAAGTCGTAAGTGCTACAGAGGCTGAAATCCAGGTGGTATTCTTTTTATACTTACTTACTTGCATTTATGTTGCACAAATGTTTTCAAGATACACATCCTCAGATAAGTTTAATTGCTCAGGAAATATTTACATCTGTTTAAAAGCTGTCTTGGATACACACCTGGAATCCATGTGACTTGGTTTAATATTTTTTATTCATATTTTTCTTTGCAGTTGTTTTAAGAAAATAAAAATTATTTCATGTATACCTCCAGAGGTATACATGTGGTGATTCCAGCATGAAGTCATGCAAACAGTGCACCTGGCTTTGTGGCTTCTCCCATGGGGGTATTATTGAGGAAGCTTTTATTTAAACAGCAAGTAAGTCTTTTTCTCCACCCTAGGGATTAGAGCAGGGACTAGAGTGAATCAAGGGAGAAGCTTTTCAAAGAATTATTTAAGCACAATTTAACTGAGCTTGTGATTTTTTTCAATCTTTTCTTAAACCAGTTTGCAGCTGTAATACTAGATTTTTCTCAGTGTATCTAAGTTGTATTCAGGTAATCAATGAGTTAGAGTGGAACCAAAGTGTAAGTCTCGTAATAGCACCTAATGAACCAAAGGATGTAAATATACAGCTGCTTTGCACGCTCAAGTATTAGAGTGAAAATTTCTTCCTCCTATGATAACACTGTGCTTTAAAGGAGAGAAAAGTGTTTTCAATTTGCGATACTACAGAATCACTTCCCATCAAGGATGACATTTCAATTAGTTATAAAAAATATGATTTATAAAAGACAAACTACTGAAATAGTCTCAATCACTGCTTATTGTTACTTATAGAAGTCACCTTTCTGAATTTGTCGTGAAAGAATCTGAACAGATATAAACACTATCCTGGAAAATACATGACTGAAATTTACAGGCAAACATTGCAAATATATATGTAAAATGATTAACGAAAAAATAATTCTTACTGTTATGTGAATTGGCACCTACTATATGGGATAAAATTTTCTATGACAGCATTAGTATAATTCACACACTGTGATTTCTAGAAAAATAGATGAACTATAACATGAAAAATGATAGGAAGGAGCTCAAAAATTAGCTCGATAATGAGGAAGATCCACTATTTAACAATGCAGGGGATGAACTGAATTGTTTTGCAAAAGTTAGAATTGAAAAAAAATAGTGCTAAATTATTGTATTAAAATTTTACAATAACTGCTACTGTGTTCTCTGACTGACCAACTCTGAAAAAGAGAACTATGGGGTGAGGACAAAAGCTTGATATGAACAAGGTGAGAGGGAAAATGAAGAATGCAAAGGTAAGGAGACTGCCTCTCCTCCTCCCTCCCCCTCTATGGTCTCACAAAGCTTCCTTCAGAAAGAAAATCTGAATCAGCTTTAGTTATAGACAACAAAGTCATTTGCACCCAACCCGATGTACATCTGGCCCCTGTCATTCTCCCCACTTTAATCCACAGTTCTGGATTCCACTGTGGAGACAAGGCTGGAACTGACCTTCTGTCCATCCATTCTACCAACCAGGAAACCGAATTCCCTTCCTCTCAGGTGTCCTGTCAAACATCCCTAAATAGAAACTCTTTCTCCTACCTCTTTCCTTTTTTTAGATACATGCCAAAATCCCATGCTTTTCAAACATGTTATACGTAACCCAGCAATGTGAACACACTGCACCTCAGTAAGGGAATTGCAACATAGAACCCATGTTTCGTGCCAATACACTTTGTTCTTGTTATTTATCTAGGTGTTGAGAAAATAGAATCAATATCACATGGATTTTATCAGTTCTGCTTGCCTTTTCTTTACCAAGTTCACAAAAATGAAAGCCGTTTAATTAAAATCAAGTGGTCTAAGCTAACCTCCTACTTCCCTCTCCATCTGTGGAGTATTTGCTTCCAGATAGACTCAGCCTGTTCCAATTTTTCTGGGCTGACATTGGTCCAGTTCACCCTTCTGCAGTGTCAAACACAGAAGCAAGCAACACTTTTCCAAAGATTGTTATCTCTTTGCTGTGAGAGGCCTGCCTTTTCCCAGCTTTCCATTTTCAGGAAGGATTTCCAGTCTACACCTTTTTTTTCCCCCACTGGCAAAACACACCTAAGGAAGTACCCATTCTTTTGTTCTTGCTGCCTATCTTTTACTGAAAATCATTGTTGTGAGATTTGTAAAATATAATTTTGTGAACAAGGTAGGGTGAATAATCACCTGACAAAAGATGTGACTTCTTTATGCTTGCTTCTTCCCTTTTCAAGCAAAGAGCTTGTCTTCTGCAAACTCCTCAAACCTGTGTCATGTCTTTCTCCTTCCCTAATCCCCCTACCTATGCCCCATTCATTGCTGGAACATAAGATAATACAACAGGAATCTGTAGGATTTAGCTGAATTTTATTAATAAAGGGAAAGAAAGTCATTTCTATTCTTTTTCTTGAAGAAATGTCATCCTGCAATCAATTCGGAAACTGGCACTCATTCACTGATTGGTCTTGTTGTAAGGGTTGCTGAGTGGGTTGGTGGTTTTCTGAAGTGGGCACCCATCCTTAAAAGACAGAACTGAATCATCATGTAATTTCACACATAGGTGAAAGCACCGTAATGATAACTGAGTCATGATCAACATGGACAGAATTCTTTCTAAAGCATTAGTGCGAGGGGGATAAATCTCACATTTTTCTTCCTCACATCCCAGTGCTTCATGGACTTTGTGACTTATCCACAGCATAAGAGGACTCCTTGAAGATTTCCTAGCCTTCCTGTGAAACAGCACTCATCATTTTTCAGATGGTTGGAATGCGACAGGAACAGCAAGAACTGCCTTTCCCAATGACCTAAATTTGCTGCCGCTGTTGAGATTGGCTGAGGACCTGCACCTGCTAAGCTAGGCGGTCACAGCTGTTCGGCATCCTGGAGCACTCTCAATAACTGCATATCTCAAATTTCACTGTATTTGAAGGCATTCAAAGATGTTTTTATATTTAAGACTTTTCTCATTAACTCAATCTCTGAGCATCTCTCCACTCTTGTTTAGATGTGCCAACCTCATTACTTATAAGAATATTACATTATGCTTTTCAACCATTAAATCCAATATTACAAACCCACTCATGATTAGTTGGAATTATGCCTATTTCAGAGCATATACAATGCACACAGCTTTTGAAAGATTTTTAAAATACACAAACAAAATGAAAAGACAATACATGGGCTAGAATTTTATAATCCAGTAAACATAACTATGTTACTACTCTAAGTACCAGCGCTCTGCAAGGCATTTTAAACAAATTTAAAAATATAGATAAATCCGTTTTCTGAAGATCCCTGATGCTGATTCTTTGTAGATTCTATAATGGTTCATTTATTGAACTACCCTATCACCTCCCAAATTGGCTCACAGTGATTCATTCATTTATTGTGTGAAGGAGACAGAGCAAGCTGTTGTGGAATGTATAGCAGCAGGTCCTATATGCTGCCAGTGGAAGTGTAAACTAGACAAACATTGGGGGGGGTTGCATTGTAAAATAAACTTAAAGCTGCATGCATACCATGACCTAAATATTACACCCATAGGTATATTTCTATGTATATTGTCCCCAAATGTTCATGGCAACATTAATAGCAAAAACTGAAAATAATAAGATGTACACTGATAAAGAAATGGATAGTCTAATTGTGTCTTAGAAGAAATCTCTGTCCCCCTTGTGCATGTGCAAATGTATTTGACTACTGCCTGACCGGAGCCTTCACTAGCAGCTTCTATTTATTCCAGACCTTGTAGAGAACTGAGAAAGGCTCATGGGCTGCCCCAAAAGACATAAAACTGAGGTGATGGCTCATGTAAGGAGAGGTTTCTGAATTCCAACCTATATTACATCAACAAGTGCCTTTAACAATCTTCTCTTATTGGTTAATGGTTTTTAATGTTTTTTTTAAAGGGAGTAAAATTAAACACAACAAAACAGAACAGAATGGGACATAAGAAAGCATAAATTTCAAAGCTAGACAACCAGAGATCTTCACTATCTGTCATATTGTCTCTTGTTTTCTTCTAAATGGTTGTCCTTACCTTTGCACATGGGGGGAGTTCATACTAAATAACATAGCCAATCTTTTCACAAAATGTATAGTTCACTGGCTCCCACTTGCTAAGCAGGGGGGAGAGGGAGGGGGGACACGGGACCGGGGACAGGATGACACGAGATGTCTGATTCTCAGCCCATACCCTGGCAGGATCACAGCCACCCCCCAGAGAGGGGAGGAGTTCCTTGTTCTCCCAGCACCCCGAGTCAACTGCATGGTGCAGGTCCCAACGTGCCAGGGTCTCTCTCCTTCGGTTTTTAATGTTTTTTTCTCTTTAAAAAAGATAAAAATATTTAAGTTATTGTTGGCCTTGGTATATTCTTCAACAGGTGTTATATTAATTCAATTGATGTTTTATAGCAATGCAAACAAATGAACTTCCAAAAACATAAAGTTATATTGCATGTATACACACACACACACACACACACACACACAAACACAGAAAGTACAGAATGAGCAATACTAGTGACCCCCGGAATTTTCCAGGCATCTTAGCACCAAGGTCAGACCTGTGCAGCAAAGAGCTAACTGGGACATTCCAGTTTTGATTTCCATAGTATAAAATCCAAGCACCAGTTATCGATTTAACACAATGTAACATTATAACACTGTAACATACTATAACAGAATGGTACAAAGACAAAACAACATACATGTGGTCAGTTTTCCACTGCCAAAACAAAGACCTGAAATAAATCAACTTATGAAGAGAAAAGAGTGATCTTTACAAACATTTTGGAGGATACAATCCATGACCCATTGGCACTGTTCTTAGGGGCCTATGGTGTGGGAGCACATAAATAGAAGTTACATGGCAGAGCAAAAACTAAAAGAGAAGGAAACTAATTAAGGTCCCACAGTTCCCTTCAAGGGCACACCACCAAGGACCTCAAATCTCTTGCGGCACCCCACCTCTTAAAGTTCTGCGGCCTCCCAGTAGCTCCACCCTGGGGTCCTTTGGAGGGATATCCCAGAGCTAAACTATAGGAGTGCATCAAGATCCTAGGTTAATATTTTGCACATTGGCTACTGGGTAAGTGACACATAGCAGCACAAGTCAAAGCCCTCTGCTGAATACAGGGTACCTCACACCTGGGGTCTTATCTTTTAAACTGAGATTAGTCTGCGGGAGCTGCATCTTACCAATGGAATTCTGGACGTCACAGTAAACAGAGTTAGAATCTCTGCAGGTGGGGCTGAGGAGCCTACATTTCATCACACTTTCCAGGTTGGCCTTCAGCATAAAAAGAGGGACCTATGGGGCAGTCTGAAAGACGACTGAAAAAAACATTTGGGAGCTAGGGCTACTCAAGTTGCTGCAATAACAATTAAAAGGAGTGTACAACACTGGAGCATATCCAAAATTCTAATTAATAACAATTGATATGCTTACAATTTTTCAACTGTCTGCTTACAGATATAATGGCACAGTAAGTGAGTGACTTATGAACAAGTTCTATTCTAGAATTGTTCATAAGTCAGATTCATTTGTAACCCAATGAAGTGAATCTTACAGAGTACACCTGTGAGAGTTCATAACTTATATGTTCTTAAATTGAGGATTTACTGTACAGTAAATGATTTCTACCACAATCCTTGAGTGTTGTTACTATAGACCTGCCAGACTTCTATGTTGTCCTTATGTTTACAGGTAGGGACACTGGGGTTCAAAAACACTAAGTGACTATTAGAGGCATAAAATAAGTAACAACAATTCCAGGGATTAAATAGGACCAGCTCTTTCAATAAAAATATGTCATAAGACCATATGGTTCCTGTTCCAGGACAAACAAGACTATATTTACAATTGTGTATATCCTAAGGAGTCACAAGTTAGCACTAATACAAATAAGCCAAGAGTCAGTGGGGAATTTTTTTCCTTCCTACGTGACTCTCCTTAGAACTATTATAAATAAATAAGCCATGTTCTTATTTTCTGTAGGATACAACTACTGGGGCCTGAAGGAAAATTAATGCAACATTTACATAACATTTAGTCATAGCTCTACCCACAATTGCCTTTGAATGGCGTTGTGGTCATCTGATCAGAAGGGTCAGTGTCTGGTCTCCAGCTCCTAGGCCTCACTAGTTGTCTCATCCTGTCATCTGAGCACCTGCAGTAGCACTATTTTTAGGCAGCTTCAGTGGCCTGTGGTAAGACCCAGGGGGAGCTCTGACTCCTGTCACATAGGGAAAGCCCTGAAAGGGAAGTGAGCCTGACACTTGAGGTCCTCAGAGAGGAGCATAGAGAGGCACAAGCAAGCCCCTCCCGCTTCGAGGTCCTTATCGCTCCCAGATACAGCCCGGCCTGACCTTTGTCACTGTCCTAAATACAGTGGATTCTTACACTTTACAGGGAGAAGGATGATGTCAACTTGGAAGGAAAAGGCTACAAAAACATGGTAACAGCCAAATGTCGTCTAAGAGCAATTAACCTTAAAATAATTTCTAAGATGGCTACTTCCCATTCTAAAATCACAGGACACAAGTAATTCCGGGGATTAAACAGGAGACAGAAAAAAGCGAACTTATATTCTGAGCTCTTTCCAAATACTCCCTCCTCCACTTGATTAACACTGATTCTTGCAGCTGTTGGTTTTTCTCACTGGCCTCCCTTAACCTCACCCACCCAGCCCTCATAGGCAGGCATTTGAAAGGCTAATGAAGTTCATAATATGATTTCTCCGCAAATTGAGCCCTGCCTTTGCTGGGAGGAAAATGCTCCTTTGCTGCCATCCACACAGCCAGTAGAATTTGTATTCTCCTTCTGAGTCTTTAGTGTACGAACACGTTTTCATCTGCTGTAAGCATTCCCAAAATAAGCACTTCTGAAGATGCTGCGGCAGTCTGATGTCTCCTTGCAGTCCCCAAGGTACTTTGAAATTGTCTTATCACAGAAAGCAAATCACAGGGCTCTCATTTTTCCCATGGCTCGTGATGTCTTTCTGGTGACTTCACATTTCTATGAGCTATTTTTAGTGGTTAACTACTGGCTTCTGAAGAGCAAAGCTCCCTCTGTCCATGTGCAGTCTGGGAATAAAAAGAACCTCAATATATTTACAAAGTATTCAACCTTATTCTGTTGATCTTCTTTGGTCAGAAATCATCTAAATGTTTCATTAAAGTAGGTAAAATGCCTGGTACTTTAAAATATGGATATAACAGTAGTTCAATAAAAACTGGCTTTAAAAAAATACACTTTAAAAATCCATTAATTTTCTTTAAACCGCTTAACACATTCCCAAGCTAGAAGTGATCAATGCTTGGTATCTTAAAATAAAACGCTTAACATTTAAACATTACAGCTAGAAGTGTTCTAAACACCTGTTTAGACTTCCCTAGAAAGGTAAAACTATGTCTAGGATAGAATCAATTTTGGACTTTCATTAAAATAATATACATCAGTGGAACTACGTTTTTAAAAATTATATGGCTTTTGTTCACTATACTATATTCCCTTAAATGTCTATTCTCAGAATAATAACTTTATAAGAGAAGAAAATGTATCTCTCTTTAAATTAGCATATCTGATTTTTGTCAGCCATGTTACAACAGCCTATCAATCATGCCTGAAGTTTTCCACAGCCAGCTCCTAAAAACACTTCTCTGGACTCCTAATCCTCCAGCAACACTTTATGGGGAAGTCCTTCGCTGTCCCTTGCTCGCAGTGAGGAGAAACACATCTCTCTCTGTTGAAAGGCGGTCACTTCCCTCCCTCTGCTCACTCTCTTCAGTTACAGAATGGGGAGATTTGAGCAATTTCTCAAGTAAAGCTCCTGGCTGCTTGAGGTTGAATGTGATACTTTATCTCTTCTGTTAAATTCCAGTTTTGGGTCTGGATGAATACAGAAGCAAATCGAATGCTTCTTCTATGAGAGTAGCCATTTATCTGTGACTAAACATGGCGAACTTTAATGAATGCGGGCCAGCAGGCTGCGCCCTCGGAACACAGCCAGCTGGAGAGGTGGAGGCAGCTGCAGAGAAACTGTGGGAAACTCACTGCAGAGGTCCAGCGCTGAGGCCTCAGAGTGCAGGCAGCAACTTGGGCTTGACTTGCGTCTGGCTCAGGTCAATGTGGGCATCAGAGCAGGTCTTATCAGACAGCACGGGAAGGCAGCAGGAGTGCAGACGGCAGGCAATGTGGACATTTACATAAGAAAAGAGCAGACACTACTGAAAACAGACACTGAGGAGTTGGTTGCTGGAAAAACTCAGGAGCACCTGCTGGAGGCTGAGTCAGTGCCCAGCGCTCACCCCCAGTCCGACTAAACCTTGAACCTAGGAATGCAAACTTGCTAGCAGGTTGCCTGGTATCATCCTCTCAGGTCTACCAGTGTTTACTCTGCAGATCCTGGCATCAGTGACTTTAGCTGGGAGGGGCAGATAAACATTATATAAAATTACTTATTTGCTTTCATGACTCTTCCCAATTTTTTAAATTATCCTACCTTGCCATTTAATTATTTTGGTTAGATAGTAATTCTATTCTCTCATTAGCAAAGTGGGAGGTTTCATAAGCCTGAAAAAAAATGCAGTACTTAAATGCTATTAGATAGTTAAGTCATTAAAAATCGGAGTAAAGGAAGCCTACAGTTTTAATAACACCCACCCACACACACACACACACATCCCCAGCTTTGCAAGTACGTGGAACACTCAGAAAATGCTTGGCAACTTCTGATGGACATCAGGTGAGTCTCCCACTGCTCTGGACACTGGCTCACCCTGCAAGCTCCCAAATCCAGAGCCTTTGCTCAGTCTGTCAACTTGCAGCTTTCTTTGGACTGGAATCTGCCATGACCCCTGAAACATCTAAATCCAAGACTTACATTTATTGACTTCATGTATCATGTGACACTTTAAAAAAATAAGAGCTATTATTTTCTCCCCTCTCTGGCCAGTGTTGTCCTACCTATTTTCTATCTTTTATTTCTTCTCCTTTTTTTTTTTTTTGGTTTTTTTTTCAGATTATTCTTCAACTTGTCCCTTGAGTATTAATGTTTTTCCTAATTCCAGTTGAGCTGCTTTGATCTCCTTCCACTTACTCCTGACACCTATTGTTTCAACTATCATCTCTATGTGAACACTCTGTTTGGAGACTCTAAGCCAGTGAAAATGTCCTATATGTTTCTAGGTGTCACCAAAACTAATCTCATTTTTGTCCCTTGCAAATCTCTCACCTTGGAAAGTCTTTATCATGATTGCCAGTTTGGTATTCACACAAACTGACTGACCACCCATTCTTCTATTCTTTACCCTTTACCACGCTCATTCACCAGGTCCTTCCTAAATACCTCTTGTCCAGATTCTCTTCTCCAATGCCCTTTTTTTAGTTTAAGACTTTGCTTGCCCTTATCTAGATTAGTATTCCCATGGCTTCCTAGCATTTTTCTCTCCCAATCTTGACCTCCTCTGAACCATTCCCCATGTTGTAATCAAGTTAATTTATAAGACAGCAAAAACAAATCTATGTTTAGTTATGTGTCACCCTGACTCCCCTCAAAACAGGTGTCTCAGGGCAGAGCAAGGCAGGAAATGCACAGTGACACTCTCTCATGAGTCACATGGGCTCATGTCTGCATCTCTCTGAGCACCTGCTTACTACCTTGCATTCCACTGTAGAGGTGCTAGCCCTATCACAGGAGGCACATAGTGGAGCAGGACTGGCTCAGCCCCAGTGCTAGTGTTCACTGCTTGTCTATCCATCATAAGCTGGTTCTTCATTTTTAAAAAAAAGTTATTTGATTGATTCAGCAAAGTGGATGTCTCGGTGTCTGCTGGGGTTATATAGCCACCTATTGTCCAATCAGCTTTAGTTAAACACAGACATGTTAGTTAGGCTGTCAGCAAGTTTGTGAATAGACTTTGCATGTGGACAGACCCTGTAGAAAGGTGTAAACTAAGCAGTTGTCCCAATACAAGTAAACTGCAGCAAAGCTGTTAATTATCTGCCTCATGTTTGCCTTTTCAACCTGATCCCCACCTCTGGTTATACATTTGTGCATAACCGCCTTATGGTATCTTTAGTTCTTTGTATCGGTTTCACAGGTTCTTGCATTCAAATGTGTTTTTGTATCTGCCTAGGTTATTTTTTTCCTTCCCCCAAACCTACCTCTAAACTCCTGGAACCAGAATTTGGCAAGGTAGTAGTTGTTCTTGAACTAGTTGTTCTGTGTACATGTCCCCTCCTCTTTAGTACTCCACTAAAATTTCCTCCTAAAATGAGAGGCTACATCTTCAGGAGCCCCCCATTTTTAGAACACACCCCTACCAGTTCTTAACACACTGTGCTATCATCTTTGGGCTCCATCTCTCTTCTTACCAAAGAATGGTCCTGTTAATAGAAGATTCAGTTTCTTTTTGTTACTTCTTTGGCACTAGGTACAGTTCCTGAATCTCAAATTCTAGTGAGAGTGAAGAGACCAGAAGAGACATAAAGAAGACTAAAGAGTGGCACAGTTGAATTCAATCTCCTTATTTTCAGAGTCAACGCTTAACTGGGTATTTCCATACACACTGTGCCTTCTGGCCAGAGCCCTCTGAAGTTTCACTAAAATGAGCCAACATTTATGAGAACAGTGGGGAAAAAAGACGTACAATTGTATTATTGTGCACAAGGAAAAACTAACAACCCAGGAGTCCTACATAAAGATGAACCTCCAGAAAAGCCAGATGGTTAAGGCTTAAGCTATAGAAAGAAAAAGAGCATTGGCTAGGAAGGGGCTTGACGTCTCCTGGAAGATAATAATGACAAGCTATGACAGGGAGAGAAAGGCATGTGAACAAAGGATGTCTTGTTATGCAGGTTCTCAGGTAACCTCTCAGGACTGCCTCCAAAGAAGAGATGAAAAGTCTGTCCAGGTGAAAGTGTTGGGCATGAAGACTTTTCATCTTTTTCTTGTTTTCTTTTTCTTTTTTTTTTAAGCATTCAATGGTTAATCTTTGTTGATTAATAAAATTTCATGATAGGTATATTCTTTCTGGGAAGGGAGCTTCGAAGGAAATGCCTCTCTGTTCTTTAGAAGAGAAAAAAAAAAAGATTAAGAGATGTGGGGTAAGGAAAGTAGAAAGAGAAACCAGAAGTTGTCTTTTTTGTTTAAAGTTGCTATACTTTGGAGTCTGGGGACATCCTTTTCTGAGTCCACTGTTAACTAAAGCAAATGTCTGAGGATGATTCAGTGGTAAAATGCTTGGCCAACATGGACAAGGCTTTGGGTCCAATCCCCAACATGGCAAAAAAAACCAAAACAAAACAAAACATGCAGCCAGCAGCTGAGGAGTGGCTGAGTTAAAATCTGCATGTGTGATTCTGTGCCTATTTTCCTACCCAGGCAGGCGGACTTTTCCCATCCCTCTGTGTGACCCTTTGCTCATTCTATAAGCCACTGGTACATCACATTCACAGACAGACTTCTGGCCCTCTCTTAAAAGAAGACTCCTTGGCTGAAGAAGTAGTTTTTCTTTCAAGAGCCCCGTCCTCAAGCATCTGCTGTTTGTTTTCCTGACATCTGTCTTGTCTTGTTGGCATCCTGAAGCACTGGCTTTACCTTCAGTATCTGTTAAGTCCCTGGTTGCTGGTGGATTTACATCAGACAGTGAGCTGCAAAGTAGGGACTAAGTTTACCTTCTATGATACTATATCTCTTAGCATTAACTTGGCAGATCACAGTCAGCCAAGAAATGATGTCTGCTGTTTTTATTGCCACTTGCCCAATTTCATGTAGACATTCAGATTATGTGCTTCTCTCTTGCTCTTCCAGCCATTGCTAACTACCACATTACTGCACCTTTTCACTCTCCAGGCATCCAACAGGCACAAGTATTCAATGAAAGATGAATGCTTGACCCCAATCCTTTCAATCAAAGAAAAAGATAACAGAGTGATAACTACTAAGTAGTTCTATCTTGACACCAGCAGTCAGGAGGCCCCCCTGGTTCAAAAAACTCTATTTGGGCTTTGTACTCCTGGAATGGTCTTTTATGAGTCATTTCCTTGCAGTTCATTGTACAATGGCTAAATTCAAATTGGATTTTGTTTTTTACTAAAACTTTCGCTCTGCTTCTAATTCCCTGTTTTAGCTCCCTCTACTGACACTCTTTTCTGCTTATCCTTGCATAGTCAGCCAAGCAGAAAGCATCCATCTGATATTTGTCAACACGGCTGCATGCCAAGAGCTCTGTGCAAGTAATTTCTATGCTTCTTTAAAAAGCCTAATAACTTTAAGAAGCCTAAAGTTTTATGAAAGAGTCTTTGTCTAAGTTCATTTGGGCTGCTGTCTGAAAAATATCACAAATGGGCTTGCAAACATTTATTTCTCTAAGTTCTGGAATCTAGGAAGTACCAAACCAAACCTTGGCAGATTCAGTGTCTGGAAAAGGTTTCTTCCCAGTTTATAAAGAACCCTCTTTTCATTGGGTCCTCATATGGTGGAAGTGATGAGGGATCTTCTGAGGTCTCCTTTTTAAAGCTCTAATCCATTCGAGAGCAAGCTACTATTTTGACCTCATCACATCTCAGAGACCCTGCCTTCTAATGTTGTAATCTAGGCAGTTAAAGTTTCAGCATGTGAACTGGGGGCAAGGCATGAATTAGTCCATGGCAATCCTATTTTTCACTTTGATGTTACCATTTGTTTAGGGCAAGACAGATATAGGGCAGTAAACTCGCATTCCTGTTGGTGATCATCACAGTTAGGCAGGACCCTAAACTCAGTCTTACTTGCTTTAGGGCTTGTACTGAGTAACTACTTCAAAGACAATGGTACACACTGTAATGACTAATGTTATTCTTATTATTTATTACTTATGAAAATTTAGTGAGTTTTTTTTCAGAAAATTAAAAAAAATTGTAAGGAAATCCAAAGAGTAATTTAGACAATTTTTAAAAATCCAGAAATCAAATTCTCCTAAATATAAATTGTGAGTTTACTTTTTCGAATCACTATTTTCTTAACATCTCAAAGTCATTTCTTTTTTTTTTATTTTAAAGAGAATAAAACAAAAGAGGACAGAACAAAGCAGATCAGAACAGAACAACATAAGGAACACAACTCTTTACAATAAGACAACCGGACATTAATAATAGCTATCAAAATATCTCTTTCTCTGCTATAGTTGAGCATACTTTCAAATACAATAATATCAAACATAACACAATACTATAAAACCATTCAAGAAAATGAAAGAATTACAGGACATTCTGAACCAAATAACTAGGATCAATGGCTACTATAATATCTCATTTTCAATAAAAAGATTTGTCTATACTATCACATATATTCAAATCATTTCTTCATCTGATGGTCATTCTCTGCCTCTGGAAAAAAACAAAAATAGTAGAAATTAGTTTTCAAAAACCACTAAGCGAGGGGGAAAGGGGGAATGAATAAGAGAACAGAAGATAGAAAGCAAAGGAAATAAACAATGAAGAAGCAACCATACTTCAGTGAATCCATATTTTAATGAAGAAGTAAAGTATGGATTCACTGCTAGATGTTCTCCCCAAGATTTATGTATTCAAAGGGTTGGGCTCAAGGATGGCAGTGGGCAGGTGCTGTCAATCTTCAAGAAATGGGATTTAGGGTGGGGTGAGGCAGGCTAGAATAATTAAGGGTGCTTCCTACTAAAGAGATGAGGGAAGGTCTCATGCCATCTCTCTTGGTAGTTCTTGAGAAAGAGTCTTTAGGAAAGCCTGAGGTGGGCCCACCCACTTGTGCCTGGCTTACTATCTGGGTGAGATGTTATCCACGGCCACAACACATGCTCTACTATTACCATCCACTCTGATGTGACACAGCCAAGAGGGGCCTGACCAGAACTGAGCCAGTGCTGGCCCCGTGCCCTTGAATCTCGGGAACTGTGAGCCAAATAACCCTCTTTATAAAGTTGCTGCCTCAGGTATAGTGATAATAAACAGGCTAATACATAAAATAATGTAAAAATAGCAGTATGTCTAAGCATTTAGTATTTAGGAAGAGGTTAAAATGGTCATCGGAAAGAAGGTTAAGCATCTTGAATGCTGTAAAAGATGTTGATATTGACATGTGCATTCTTCCTGTGGACTTCTTCCCTTACTCCTCAAGGCTACATGACTAAAGCTATATTCTAAAGCACTGAACTGAAGCAGGAGGATCATTGCAAGTTCAAGACCGGGCTGAGCCACAAAGCTGAGCTCAAGGCCAGCCTGAACTGCATAGCAAGACCCTGTCTCAAGGGGGGAAAAAAGCACTCTAATATTTCACCAAATTACCAGATACTACTGAAATATTAAGAATATAAATAATAGATTTAGCACTCCCCTAAAATTAAATTATTTTTCAAACCGAACTAAACCAGTGAAAAGAAATGTGGACAGAAATTTAAGAGACAACAAGAAACTTAATCATTAGTGTCCCAATGTTGAAGTAAAAATTTAACATTTTCAAGTCCAGTTCTTACCGTCTTTCTTGCTCAGCATCTCATTTTCATATGCTCACTTATTTACCCATGATCCAAATTGATAATCCTCCTCTATAGTGGCTTTTTGAGCAAAATTAAATATATAATAGCATGTGTGTTTCTGTCTGTTCATAGATGGAATATATTTGGTATCTTTAAAGACGTTAGAAAATTTAAATATATAATGATTAGCGAATATTGTATTCAAACTTTACCAGTAAGTGAAAGCATTCCATAAGCACCCTAAATTTCTTATGCTGTTTTAAAGAGATATCTGAATCCCACTATACATGGGTCTATATCAGATCAGTATTATTCCACAGACATCCCTGTCATATCACTATCTAGGTGTCCAACCCATATCCTGAGCTGATGGAGCAAAGCACTGGAGCAGTTCTACCTGTGTGTATTCCTCAGAGCATAAATGGCTCCAGCAGTCCTGTAGGTGGTGCGGGAAGCCCTTCACAGGGATAAAGTGCAGGTACTAAACCCAGGGTCATCTGCACATAGCCATCTTAGGAAAAGCCATTGGTTTTCTGTTGCTCTACTGGTCCACTAATAGCCTTACCATTGCAATGACCCCACAGACTCAATCAAAGATCTGAACACTAAAATCAGCTAAGTCGCTTACCACTTCTTTTATATTCTATCCTTTACCACCTACATGAACATTTTATTAATATAAAGTTCAATACCTAAATAAATATACTACAAATGTAAAATAGAGAATATTTTAAGTACCTAGGTACTGCAGATTGTATAAAATGTTTCTTTATGGCACAAATTTCTTTAGTTTTTATCTTGATCATTTCTTGCACAGTGAAGTAATATTTCCAAATTATTTTTTGGAAAACAATTCTCTTTGGGTCACTCACATTTCTACATGTTTTAAAATGGAAATACTGTCTGTCTTTGCTCCAGGCTATATGTTCAAGGATATTTTGTACTGCAAGCAGTGTTGAAATAGACATAGACCCCCCCTTCTAGACAAGTTTGCTTATAGTTTTGGAGGATAAAGAGAATGTCTCCTTCTACAACAATAGTCATGCACACATACTATAGAGAATAATTATGCTTCCCTCTGAGCAAACTAACCACCCATTATGAAAGATTCAGGTTTTCCAAGGTCAACACCTGTCTTTCATCACAACCTGCTATTGGTGTCCCCTGGCCTCTTTGTACACCTTCTGGAGATCAGGGCTGGAAGAAGTGGCCCAAGGGAATGCTGATATCTTGGATATTGTTAATGCTGAGAATAATAAACTATTTTATCTCTGATACAAGAGTCTCACATCTTCCTCTAGGATCTAGAACATGCCCACATGTTAGCTTGCAATCCAGATCCTTTAAAATTCTTGACATTATTTTTGTAAAACACATTAAATATAAAGGTGTAAGTGACATGAATTTCAAAAGTATTTTACTCAAAAACATGAAGATTTCTATTAAAATTCTATTTTACCATATTGTAGTACCTTATTTCAGAATTCTACATAGTATGAAATCATATACTTTTTTATTTTTAAAAAGAAAACATATTCTGGTCACACAAATTCCTTATGATTACTTCTATAAGAGATGAGCTTTTTTCAGCTATGGGAGTTAAGGTCTTTCAACCCAAACATCTTTAATTTCCCTACTCTCACCTGAGGAGTTTTCCAAAAGAATACTAATCCTCACTCCATTTCTTTTGGGTTAGAAAGACTGTGATAAGTTGTCACAAAATGTGCCCAGTATATTATGCTATGCTGTGTCTGAGCCCTTGTGCAATCCTCTCCCTCACTGCATCTCAGTGGCCCTGTGAACTACAGAATGCCCACCTTAGATAATGTGGCAGAAATAAATGATGCTTTGTAAATGTCAGCGCCTTGAAGCTTTCTCTTTCTGAAGCAGCATGGGAAAGAGTTCAGGACAACCACACAGAAAGGTAGAGTGGCCACGTGGAAAGAGAAGGGTCAGAGGATCAAAGCTGAGCCTTCTTCATATTTCAGCCACCCATACCAACCGATGAGATTAGGGAGGGGTAGCAATTTAGATCCTCGGGCCCAAGTGTGATCTCTCTTTAGATGAGCTCAGCTGAGATGACATGAAACAAAGAGGAGATTTTTTGAGAAAGCCCAAATGGGCCAACATGGAACTATGAGAAATGAGGAAATGGATTTTTGAGGGATTTTTTAAATACAGTAATACATAAGTGAAACAGACATAAACACCCCTCTTCTTTTTCTAAATCACATCTGTGCTGGTTGGGGCTCTTTTACTAACGTCAACATCGCCCTGTGCCTATATGGACTGCTGTCATCTGTTCAGTAATTAGTTATAGTATTTTCAAATACACAAGAACTCTTCTTGAAACAAGAATACTGGCAAGAAAATCTATCCACATGTCTCTGCACGCCAACATTTTCTAGGCAAACATACAGTCTATACTCATTGCTACTTCATCCTTAATTTCCATTCATTTATATCATCTAGGCTGTACTCATAATAAGTCTACAGTAAGCAGTGTCTTAAAAACCACTTCAAACTCACGAATTCCCAGTCCTGTTCTCAATCTTCATGTATTTGGAACTGTTTAACACTTGACTCTTGGAGCTACTGTATTTTGTAAAATGTTCCCATTGGCATCTATGACCAAGAGGGTTTCTCATGTCCATATAGCATTGCTGTTATTCCTCAACATTCTTCTGTCTATTCTTTCTGTCTTGACCCCTTTGCTGAGGCACATCTTCTGATTTTTCCCCCTCTCAGTTCTCTTTTATTCTAAACTGTAATGTCGGTGCCTCTGGCCTCATGATTTTCTACAAAACGGTTTCCAAATTATCCTAAATATACTCCTTTTCCTGGCTCTATGAACCATAGAATCTCATGAACCATAACTCTGAGGCATTTTGCTACATGAACAATAAACCAGAGGCATAGACGTCTCCTGGAAGCCTGTGGGAAACAGAATGTTAGACTCTACCCAGAACTGCTGAGTCAGAGTTTGCATTAACAAAACCCTCACGTGATTTCTATGGGCATGAAAATCTGAGAAGCATTGCTCTAAATATGTGTTTCCATCCTCCTTGGCCAAAACAAAAACAGTCATCTCCTCTGCTCTTCCTACAACTACCACAAAATGCACACTTACTTCTCCAGTGAACCATTACCCATGTTTTCACTAGCTACCGTGTCACAAAACCCAAACACTTTGAGTTCATCCTCTACCACTATTTTCTTACATGCTCTCAACTGCTTTTACTAAAAGCAAACAAAAAACATAACCAAAATAACAAGAATGTCCATGATGACATATTCTTTTTCTAAGTCATCGTGGACTTTTCCACCGAATATAAAGAGTGAACACTGTAACACAACATCCAAGATCTTTGGAAATCTAGCCCCAACTGACCTTTCTCTACTCTCTTGTGAGCAGTAAAAATGAAAACCAGCATTTATTCATCTGCCCACTCAATCTGGAATTGTTCTCACTTTCCTTTTTGCAATGACTGAAATCCTACCTTTCCTTCAGGATTTCTCTTTTCCTATTATGCCCAATACACCAGTCTGAAAACAGGTATTCCTCGTTCCTCTAAGCCTATTTGACTTTAATGTAACTTAATCTGTTTTTACAGATTTTAATGTGCATTGCCTCACATTGTGCTATGTGCACACTTACCTGCTCCACAGAACACAGTTCAAGTTGAAAGCGACACCCTATTTACCTCAGTAGCCCCCACAATACTAAAAAGAAGTGTGGTACCCAGTACAGGTTTACAGAACTAATTATTAACCAAATTCAGATTTTCTACTAAGTCAAAACCTGTTCCTAACTTTCACTTATTTGTAAAAACTAAATTTAAAATATTTTAAAAAGAATAAAAGCTTCTATATCTGTTTGTTTTATTGTGCGTTCGATGGATGGTAAATTTCCTTCCACAAAATGGATTTCTGTGGAAACACTGATAAACTTTGGACCATATGATCCCAAGTGGACAGTCTGGGCGTGTTCTGTACACCCTGGTTAGCCAAAGTCCGTTCTACTTCTTCGGTTTACTCATAAATAGAAACACTGTTGCCATGAATGTGTCATCGAAAATATGCACTAGGAAGCAAAGGAACAACCATAAAAAAACACAAGTCGGTAAAAAACGAGCATCTCCATTCTTGAAGTATATAATCATGTTTAAAAGAAGATTTCCTGCAGGAATGCGAAATGAAACCAAATGTCAAATTATATGATCATTAAAACAAGTTGTGTTTGTTAAGAGAAAAAAAAAAAAAGGAGTATAGAAACTATCCAGCCCTTTCACTGTGGAATGTTAGTCTCGAAAAGCATTTGAGTATATGAGAGAGTACAAATATTTTAAATTAAAATGATCAAACATACATGGGAAGCTTTTTATTGCATCAAGGAGCAGGAAGGAAGGAAAAATCTTGTCAGCTTTGAAATTCCAGTGTAAATAGAACGTGGGAAACTCTTCCAGAGGCCATGGCATATGTCCTTTCTTTTTCTCCTCTAAAAAAGAAAATACATTTCTTACTAAACATGGAATATTTTTTGTGCTTAACATGGAACATTTATGACTGATTGTTTTGAAAGGATTTTCCTTGGTGATACTTAAAGTTTACAATCCAGCATAAAGCAATTCAAAAAATGAAGAAATAAATTTCAAGAGGGAAAAATAACTTACCACATTAGATTTGCTCCCAGAGAAAAGTTTGAAATCTGTATTGGAATTAAACAGGGGTGGGTGTGGGGTTGTCTTTTTTTTTTTTTCCTTTCCTAGGAAGAAAATCTAGGAAGCCCAATGACTATAGCAACAGCAACAACACTTGAAATTCTGGATCACACAGAGATCATTGGGAGATTTTTGATTTAGATTTTTTTGTCAACTTTAGAAATTAAGCATGTGAATGATGTTTTACTATGTCCCTTACTGCCTCAAATAATTAGGGTCTAATTATATGCTGTTTAGATTCAATGTTTTTCCTATTTTCCCCCTTTAGTTGCCATTTGGCCAGTTTCTGTTTATTTTCATCAGAGAAAGTTGACAGCTGGAGAGGAGGAGGTGACACACTAGTTGCTTTGTTATTTGCAATTGTAAGATATCTCGTCAAGAAATGTCTTCTGTTCCGTGAGGTCAGAAAGTGACTTTGACACTGTTATGTCCCCACATCTAAAATAGTCACTGACATACACTAATTATGCAATAGATATTTCTCGAATTAGGGAGAAAAATGAATCAAATTAAACATGAATATTTGTAACTTATAAATTATATTCTATGTATATGAATAACTGAAAGTTTGCATTAATAAGAGCCACATGACATACACGAGGTCATACCAAGCAATGTTCCAGGATAGCTGTTTGGCATTGCAGGGTGATTGCAATTCCTTGATAAACATCCAAACCCCAGGTTGCTTCAGAGTTTCTAAGACAGCAGCTTTCAAGCTGTTTCTTACTGCATCCCACAGTAAGAAATAAATTTTACATCAATACCCAGCATATCCACTACCCCCACCCTACAGCTACCTACACACACACACACACACACACCAGACAAGTAAAAATGAGAGACAAACAGAGGCATATTTTTTAAAACCAAAACCAGTTTTATGGAACAGTACTTATCCTTACTACATATAATACACTGCTATGTTCTATCCTATTTTGTTTTCAAATGTTGCTTGTAGCCTAATAGATTAATTTCATAACCAATTTAATAGACTGTGGACTACAGTTTTCAAATCACCACCCAGGGCAACTCAGTTAAGCATGAGTGACGCAAAATGATTAGAGAGCAGGCTCTGGATCTTAGGTTACATTTCGGATGCAAATGATCAGGGAGGCCTCAGTGTTACAAGCTACTCTCAGCAACTGACTGGAGTTGTGGGTTTAAAAATACTAGAATGTCTCCACATGAGTTTGGAATCCACACCACACTTCCAAAGCCATGCAGAGTCCACAGTTCATCACGGAAGGGCATTTGCTGGGCTTTAAGCCACCTCTTGCTCCTGTACATTAAACGCTCACAGCTAAAAAGCATATATTTAGGTTTTGACGGTTGTATACAAGCCTCTCACCCCCACATAACTGAGGAAATGTACCAGTAGCATTAGTAGTAAGAATGGAAAAGAAGATGCTTTTGACATTTGATAGTACTGAGGCTAAACCCAGTAAATCACTCTAAAAACTGGAAAATCATTCTAAAGAATTGAAGCAACTAAGTGCAAAGTCCACTGGTGTTTTCATTTTAATTATAGAAATATTGTTTCATCTTTGCCGTCAGACACTCACTTCTCTGTGTCTCCTCTGTGCCAGAGAACTCAGCTAACAGGGAAGTGTCTGGCCTGGTAGAGCTGCTTTGAAAACTGAGTCACAATATTAAATGTGTACTACGGGAAATGAGAAATGCAGTATGTAGTTTTCTTCCCTGGGGCACTGTTGCATATCTTTCAAAGACAAAACTCATTCATATAAGTAGATATTTCCAACATGTCAACTTTACTACAAATGGGGCCCAGGTAAGTGTGAGCATTCAAAGAACACCCACCTGCTCTCGAAGGCCTCTTGGGAGGGTGTGGGAGAAACAGGGATTCCCAGGGCAACATGATGTTGGCTATAAGGAAATCTAACTGAGGTAGATTAAAAGTATGAAAAGATGTGCATCTTAAATCTCAAAGGAAGAGATAGAGACTTCTAAGGAGAACATGATGCTTGAACATTCAAGGATCTTTCAAAAGTTGCCAGGTAGACAAGAAGTTAAGACACTCAAGATAGGGTGAACACTCTACACAAAGTGATGGAGTATCATAGAACACACCAAGCTCCAGAAAAGGCCAGACATTCAGCAAGAAAATCTGAGATTAGCCTGATAGTAGCCTTGTAACCTTCCTTATCAATATATAAGTTTCGATTAAAACTGTGGGCATGAGTGAGAAATCCTAGGGTGATTAAAGAACATGAGGCACTCCTCACTCCCAGAGTTTGACTTGTATCCATCTGAGTGACTATTTCCCTGTTACACTATTCCCTAGTCCAGTGGTGGCCAGCCTATGGCAGTGTGCCACAGTGGGCACACAGAGCCCTCTCCATCAGCATGCAATCCAAGTCACCCTGGCATCACCCCAGCTGCTGATCAGATAACAGTGCACACTGAAGCAGTGTTGACACTTTGCAATAAATAAGTGAATTTTTGTGTTGTAGTTTCGGCACTTGGTCTCTAAAAGTTTCTAAAGGGTCACCATGACCCTGGACCTATCTATCATCACTGCTACATCATCATCATCAAAGTTAATATCAACATCATTATCACAGCAAGTATTTATCAAGACTCCTCCAAGGGCTACACATGCAGCATTATGTAATCCTCATAAAATAGTTTCTATTGTTCCCCTTTCCCAAGATCACAGATACAATGATGGATGAAGTCAGTCTGGGAAGCAAGTTACCAGAGTCCCTTGGCACTTACCTTCTACGATATACTAATCTATCAGTACAAAAGTTGGGCATACCACATTTCCAAGCTCTTTTTCCTGAGTTATAAACACAGCAGTGCTAAGTCACACTGCCCGTAACAAGCGATGGAGCACTGTGCCTGAGATCTCTGTACATCAATGTTAATTACTGAAAACGATTGTTTCTATAGTTATTTCTCACTGCCCCTTTCTAGGCTACCTCTGAGACTACTTTAAAGCTTTCAACCTAGATCATCTGTTGCCATTTGGCAGATGCATTATTGCATAATTTGCAAATTGTAGAGTTAGGTCTTAGCAAGATGATTTCAAAGCCCGCCACTGGACAGAATCACTTCAAATGAATTAGACAGTAGGAACTACCATGACAGCACTGTGTGTGTTTGGGCTATAAATTTCCTGGGAAGTGGAGACTAGTTTATACTTACAACTCTAGAGTATAAATCAAACAAGAGAACTTCTAAAGCCATATGCTTCATTTGTTATTTTAATGTGTATTATATTTTCCAAAGGATGCAAGATCATATTATCTTCTCTACTCAGAACTGAGTGCTTGAAATAATTTCTTTGTCTCTGTGACTAAAGTCTTCATGGTCAATCAGCATTCAGTTGGTTCTGTGAACTTGAACTCTTGTGTGATTTTACCAGTGACTGGTTTAAAAGTTCTAACTAGCTAGCTTTGTGAGAGTGACAATTTAAATAACTCTCACAGAAGTCACAAAAACACTATGCTGAATGGGTAATAAAGTAGTTCCTTTAAAGTTAAATGAGTCATAATGTAGCATGAAGTAGATTGATTAGAGAAAGGTTTGTGAGTTGGCAGCTACTTAGGATCCTGGCTCATCACAGTAATTAGGACCATTATGATGGCTATTGGCACTAATATCAGCAAAGATGGGTCATGTCAAGAGTCTATTCAAACACTTACGGGTTCAGAGACTCAAACCCAAGTTGAACCTTTTGGTGTTTGAGTTTGTTAACTGTTGGCTAAATGCCACTTCCTGTTCCTAAGAAAAGAGGCTTGAAAAAGTCTCATAAAAAATGACTTAAAAGGCTTCCTTGACTTCAAAGCGCTCTTACAAAACAACATTTTGATGAGTTAAGTGTAAAGGAATCAGAAACATACGGATTAAATTTCCCTTAATAGGGTCATGTGTCTAAAAATGGAGGGAAAAAAAGTGGCAAGTTTATGTTGCTCAACATTTTTAAAAACGTCTTAGAATAGCCACTGAGCTCCAAAGTAATTAAA
>PVJX010021959.1:0-31229 GCA_004027295.1 Dolichotis patagonum | reverse complement strand
TCACCTCCAAAGAGCCCGGCGACACATCTGCCTTGTTAGACACAAATCTCCGTGAGCCCCTGGCAGCCAGCAGTTCCCTGTTTGGCCTCCTGTCACAGCTCCTTTTGGGCAGCCTGAGACGTCCACAGCGCTTATTAACCTCAGCAAGCGCCCTGACCAGGCTGGGGCGTCGACAGAGCAAGTGACTGCAGGCCTCTTAGCCTCAGTCTGCACAGGGGCAGCGCACGGACTGCCTAACAACAGGTCAGGGTTATTGGGATCCAAACCCTCTTTCACTTCCTGAAGCTATGTATGATAGGGAAAGAAAGGAGAAATTGTTCATGGCGCTTAAATTTAAAGGAATTAATTTACCTTATCAGTTTATCACCAGTTTTACCTTATCAGTTTATTACCAGTTTTGATCTTCACAACAATCCTGAAAGATGGTTGAAAGTTCTCCCATACCACCGAATTTTTTCCATTCAATTGTTAGCAATTCATTTACTTTATGATTTTTTTTTTTTTTTTTTGAGAATTTCTTTGGTATCCAGCACAGGTCATGGGATCAGCCTACAAAGACTAAGGACATACTCTCACTAGGGACTGTGTTCTTATGGGAGTAGAACAGAACCTGGCAAAGAGTAAATGAAATGACGGAGATAAGCAAAGAATGGAGGGGAAGACTGTGCCCGTTATGGGGCATAAGACGGCACGCCAGGAGCTGGGTGCTGGGTACCGGAGCTAGCATTTGAAGTAGGAAAATCCACAGAAGAACCTGACATATTTTGCCCCATTGAATATTTCTGTCATTCAGACACCCTTTTCAGATGTTGCAATCCAGATTTAACGCAGTAACAGAAACTTGGTGGTCAGTTAGCAAATAACTGGCAAAAATGGGCAACAGAAGTTTATCATATCTGACTGGTACTTAGTTCTGTTTCCATAAATCAACATTCTTTGCTTAGAAAGAGCTCCTTCCATATGGAAGAAGGCACTGGATGGGGAGAAGAAATGAATTCTAAATTTGGAGGTCTTCAAATTAATTACCCATGGGAGAAGAAAAATAAATTGAAGCATTTTGTCTGAACTACATCTATTTTATGAATATTCAGTGACAAATAAGTAGACAAGATTTTTGATTTATATTTTAAAATGGGCTTTTTGTGCAGTGCCTATTTTGTGATTTTTGTAAGGTATATACTGCACTCAAATGATGCATAATAAAAACTGCTCAATTTACAGTTAAATTCTATGTAGAAGAATTTTTCTTTTTAGGGAAAGCTCACTAGTTAGCTTAAAAACATGCTCCTACCCAGCAAAAGAAAATGTTTTTGAATCATTTTATTGCATAATTTTGAGGAGGAAAACAAGTGGAAGTAAATAAAAGTATTTCTTTCATAGACTTTACTGAAAAAAATCCAGCAAGATTTTTACAAATAAAAGAAATCACTAGAAAAAAATTATTCCATGGAAAACCCATGAGATGAGGATGCTGTTTACTGAGACCTGCTGTGTGGCTTGGACACAGCACTGTACCAGGGGGAGACCTCACATGTGCAATGGAAATATCGATTGCATAGTATTCCAAATCACAGAATCTCAGAGGGTACATTAAGTGACACGTAGAGAATAATTTTAAACATAAACTACCACGAACGATAAGGTTCCAAAAAGACTGTGTTATAAATTAAATATATTTGATGAGAGAAGATTGTTTTAATTAGCAGATACGTATTCAGAGGAAAGAGTTGATAAAGATATCTCAGGAAAACTTTAAGACTTCTCATGGAAATTATATGTTGCTTACAATTTATTTTAAATACTTCAGCATAACACATGGTGTGTAGGTGGATAAACTAACTGTATCCTATATGATAGAGTTGGTTATCATTTGAAGTGTTTTAATTAACAATCTACTCCCCACGTGTAGGTAGAACTTTTGAAAAGTTCTAATGAGCATGCCGTAATTTAAAAATAGTAATTCTGAGTGCAGTGACTTCAGACAACAAAGACTTTTAGGATTGCTGTCTCCATCTGAAGTAGAATAGAGGTTTGAAGACTTTTTCCCATTGTAATGGCATGGGAACCTAACGTCCCTACTTTAACATCCTTCTGTGTTTCCACCCTATTACAGGACTCCTGAGCTCCCCCATCGCCCTCAAGAACAAGGAAGGATTTGCCTAATTATGACTAGATGATTAACTGATTCCTCAACACTGCTGTCATATGGGCCTGCAGAGGAGCTTTTAGGTGAATTACCGGTCAGTACCTAAGGTGGAGAGCTAGAATCATACAGTTTGAATAATTGGTTGTTTCAATATTTTTGCATAATTAATAAGGAGTCTGTGCCTGCTAAACTGTACCTGAGATTTGCTTTCATGGAGCATTCTGCTTGGTGTGTTAGAGACAGAAACAGGACCTCAGTGACCTCTAAATGTGAGGAGAGAGAGAGAGATGGGCAAGACTTGGAAATCAGCCCAATAACCAATTAATTATGAGTGGACAAACTGTTGTGAGTCATGACACACAACCCACTTTATTTTGCAATAGCAACTTAAATGTGTCTTTCAAACATCCCAAATGCCACTATCAACTGCAGACACTTAGGAGACCCATACTTAGTGACCCACAATGTGCGCTGCTCCCGAAGACTTCAACTAATAGAGTTCTTGCTTCCTTTGGGGATCCCTTTTTCTTTTTAATAATGACAACCATGTTCCCTATTTGGCTGTCTTTCCACTTTGGCTTACAGGAAACCCTAAGTAAAGTTCGATGTTCAATTATACTGCATGGGTTGATACAAATAGCTTTCATTTTAGATTTCTTCCTTTATTTATTTTTAAATTTTAAACAAATTTTTATATTATTATTATATTATTATTTTATTATTTTCATTTTGTTTTCTACCTTACATTTTTTTGTTAAGTTTATTTGTATAGTTTAGATCTATGTAATTGTCACATTCATCACAGGGACTTGGTGTCTGTTCCGAATATATCTTCATTCCTCTTTTTGTACCATTCCCTTCCCCTCCCACTCCTCTATTAAATTCTTTGTAAGCACAAAGATTACAGCTAGAAGTACATTGTTTATAACTAACATTATAACAAAAACTTTAAACAAGACTACCATAGAATTTGCAAAAAGTGATTATCTTTCCTCTATAACTTTAAATGTTTCCTAAATAATTGAGAATTGAAGAAATTAGTGAATATTATAAGCAACAGAACAGAAGTTGAAAAATCATTATAACAACTTTAATGAGTAGTATATATGGGAAGACAGTGTGTACATTTTAACTGTATGACTTTGTTGTTCATTTTGGGGGGTTTTGTTGGTTGGTTTGTTTGTTTTAGTATTACTGGGGCTTAAAGTTAGGGCCTTGCCACTGAGGTCCATCCCAACCCCTTTTTTGATTTTATTTTTGATTTTGGTGACAAGGTCTCACCGAGCTAGTAAGTTACTCATGCCAGGCTGGAACTGGAGGTCCTCCTACTTCGGCCTCCCAGAGTGCTGGGGTTGGAGGAGTGCGCCACTATATCCACCCCTTCATGTACACTGATTCCTGATAAATGGATTCCGAAAACAGTAACAATAGTTGGAAGTTTTCATGGTACCGCCTTTACACAATGTGCTTAGCAGTCAGTCCTTCCCAACTTTCTATGCTTTATTAAAAATGCACGACACACAGATTTAAAATCCATTAGCTTTCCTATTCCTATGGCCCTGTCTTTCCATCTCCAAACTCATAATAAATGCAGAATCTAGTGCAAGATAAGGATTACTGCCAGTGCACACCTGGCATCTTCCCCTTAGATGCAAAGATTTCTTCCTGTACCAAGTCAGCAATCTTCATTCCAATGGGCTAAAGCCTTTGCTGCGTCACCACTGCCTCCTCCATCCGTGAAGCAGCGGCCTGGTTTGTCCTTGTAATGCTTGTGTCTTTGTACTCAACATCTTTGAGGCTTAAAACTAGGATTAATTTCTTAATCTTTATGCTGTAGTATTTATCATCTTTCTCATCAATCTAATTTGAGTTAATAAGAGTTGGTAACTCTTCCTCAGCCTGTGTCACAGAAGAACAATTGAAAAGCAAGGCACAGACACAATTATGCCATTTGATTGTCTGGAGGAGACAGAGGACCAGTGGGGCTCCCCTTATTAGGTTAACATCTACCTGACTTCAAAATGGTCTGGTGATACCAACAGCTTCGGGAGCCCCTGGGAATTCTAAACTCCACTCCTCTTCCCCTTCTGTCCTCTGTACAAGCCGATTAATTCAAAGGTGATGGAAGAAAAGAAATACTCTAGATGTCAAAATGACAAAGCTCATTACGTGACTTACAGAATGAGTAGTGTGAGTGAATGAACTCTTGTTTTTACTTTTAACCCAAATTCCCTTTTCGTCATGTTTTGTCACAATCTCTCTTCAGATCTGTATGGGTTAGGGATGTGCCAGAAAAATTTCTCTGGATAGCCACCACAATAGTTTGATAAACATGACAATTAAGTAAATAGATAATTTTTGTGGGTTCATCACACCCACAACACAGACAATCTGCCAGTGTGGTACGGTTTGATACCTCAACACCAAAATGCGTTTGAGTGTAGATTTGTGAGATCAACCTATGTTAAAAGGTAAGATACAACATTCTTCAAAATACATGTAGTTTAGATCTTTTCTGAACTTCAGAACACAACACACTATCTATAAAAACATCAACAGAGGAAGATACTGAATATAAATAAATATATTTGTCTCACTACATTTTAACGAACTCCAAGCTTTCATTTAATCATTAAAAATCAAAAACTCTTAATCATATAATCAACATGAATGATCCATAAAAGTTTGGCAGATAGAGAGAATTTCTTTATTTCTTAAACGCATGGGTTCAATATTCCTTGGATAGGGAGAAAGATCTTAGAAGTCACTCCTTAAGAAAATTCTAATTGAAAATCACTGGGAACCATTAGAACATGAATAAATGTAAAACAAATGAAAAAAAGATTTTAAGGTAGCAATATCAGGTGGTAGGTAACAAAATAAATGTCAGCTACTTAAGAAATTTACACCGAGTAAGAAACTACTAATACTTTTTCAAAAGGGATATTAACAACTTATCTGAAATATACCCCCTTGATGCTCTTTAGATTCCTAAAATCACTAAGTCATATTTCCTTTGCATTAAATAAAATATACAGTATGAAAATGTTGTTTATTGTGAATCAAAAACAAGTTTTAATTCATCGCAGTGCAAAAATTACTTCTCAAATGTAGGCAATATTTTCAGGAAAAATTTTTAAGGGAGAACTTTTCATTTTCCCCATTGATTCACTTAGGTAACTATACAAAATGAAAAACTTTAATAAATCAATCAGACTTAAAGGGTGCACTATATTGTCATTAATTTTATGACTTCTTTAGATCATGTAAGTTAAATCATAAAACATGATAAAATAGATTTTTGGAAACCAAATGTCAGTGAAACCTGTGGTTAGTCTGCTCTTATCCTGTAAATGTGACATGAACTTTTAGATGAAATGACCAGGCATATAGGACTGCCTCACAAGATGGACTTTTAACTCTCATTTCCAAGAGTAAATGTTCTATACCAAAGAGGAAATTCATTCTGTTTCTTGGCTATAAATCGAACATCTGCTTTGCTTAAGTCCTTGAATAACCGCGAAGACATTGATAAAATCGAAGGGAAAACTGAGCGACTAGTGAACCCTTTGGCAAGGGATAACATAAAGCCAGAATTCTGTCCGCATGCTACAGAGAAAGACCCATAAGCTGCGCCTGGAATGAACATTCAGCAGCGTTCTGAGCCTGTGTTTATGATGCTACAGGTTGCCACCTGTGGTGCTGGTAGGAATATTCAGAGTAGCCAGCTTACATGCTGTCTTACCTGTGTCTGGCAGGTGGCTTCCTTGCCTGTGTCTGGTGGGTAAAGTCCCTTCGTCTACACAGAGGCAGGCATTTTCTGGGGCCACGCTGCAGCAGTGGAGCAGGCCAAGGTCTCTATTGTCAGCAGAAGACTATAGCATGCACTGTGGTCCTGCAATGACATTTGACTATTGTAAACTCAGGTTTCTTTTAAAACTTCATCTAATAGCAGCTCTGGACACTTTACAATCAAAATGGTCACAAGTTGTGACTGTAAAACCCTAATTTTTGGTTGATTTTAATGGCTTTTCTCAACTGTTTGGCTACAGTACTTGTAAGCTGCGAACGTTGAGGTGCTTTAATTGTCACAATAAAGGTCATCAGTGATTCAATATTTCCAACTAAAAATATCATGTGACCAACATATGTAAGTTTAGATTTTTAGTGGCTATTAAAAAATTAAGACAGGTCAATTTTTAAAATTTCAGTAACATAATTTTTGAACTAACACAAATAAATTATTATTAATATAATATGCAAACCATATAAAATTAGATATTGCCTCTTTTTTCCTTTTTTAATAATGATCATTTTTATAATTTATAGTAGATTTCAATCCAAAGGCCAATTTTTTATTAGAAATACCTCATTCATGCTCACATGCATCAAATTTACAGTAGAGAAAATTCCACCAAGCATATTTAATATTTTTAAATGTAAAATTAGAAGCATCAACCCTTCCATCATATTTTTCAAATTCCATGTATTTGGCAGCAATATCTAACCTGGCGACTGCATTATACCCCACAGTGGAATTATGTAGCTACTATAAATTTTCCAAATGTTTGTTTATTAATCAAGTGTGCTTTTGAGTATTTTGAAGCTATTAAATGAAAATTTTAATTAATCTATTAATTTATTTTAAGTGGATATTATAGTGATCATTATATTTTCAGCTATAAAAATAATATTTCAACAAAGTATTAGGTAGGTGCAAAAGATTTTTCAAAGTAATGAATGTCTACCTTGTTGAAACATTAGTTTCTTTTATTTGCTTATTAACTTGTTCTGTTTGTGATGTTTTTGTCATGCAATGATTCTTATGTTCACAATATTTGCTGTTATGTTTTCTATCTCTACCTCCCCCCAAAGCCTGATGTACTCATGAGTGGTGCTTTGGGGAGATGATTTGATCATGAGTGCGTGTGATAGTCATTAGTGCATTAGTCCAGTGATGAGTTTACAGCGCAGGGTGGTTCTAGGAGGTGAAGTCTGTCTGAGGAGGTGTATCCTGGGGGCGTGGCCTCAGAGGGTAGACAGTGTCTCCCTCCTCCTCCCTTGATTTCTCCCTCTACTTCTGGCTGCATTGCCATGAGCTTTCTCCTCTGCCACGCCCCTCTGCCATGCCCTCTGTCATGCCACTCTGCCTTGGAGCCAGCCAAGTTTGCGCTGGAGTCGCTACAAACTGTGAGCCAAAATAAACCTCTCCTTAGAAGTGCAGTTGTCAGGTATTGTGTCTCAGTGAAGAGGAAAGGAAGTAAGACACTCTCATTCATAATTTTCTGTTAAAATGTGAATAACTCAGATGTTGCCCCATTAAAAATTCTCTCATGCATATTCTGACTTGTCTGAATTTGTGTTTTTACTTTCAAGGAAAGAAGAAAGTCACTTCATTTCTTTGTTAATAGAGTGACTTTCAGTGCTGTAGGATTTGGGGGAAAATGTGTAACATATATATGTATAAACATTATAGCCTGCAAAATGAAATTACAAACACAATTCTGAGTATTTGTATTCCATCACTTATTTCCTGGGTCCCTAAACAGTGGAAGACTTGAAAATGTATATTAACCATTAAAAAAAGTTTCAATGTTTATTGAAAGTTTTAGTGCACATGTTTTGCTTTTATTTCCTTCTCATATATTCTGGATAATGTTCGCATTTGCAGATAAACTTTATTCTTGTGATTTGAAAAATATATTAGTTATTTTCTCTTATTATATAATACCTTTACCGCCATTAAGTAACAAGCAAAACTGAATTTAATTAACTTTTCCTCTCCTAGTAAAGGAATAAATATCATTAATCTTTGCTGTTTTTGCTTAATTGACTGTAGCATTCTATGTGAAAAAATATTTCAGAAATGAAATATTTTCATTAGTTATGATTTTATTTATTGAAATTACTTATACTTTATTTTTTCTAAAACTCTCTTGAAACAGCTTTCTTGTGTTTGAAGCTTTGATGGATGAAAAAGACAAACTTTTTGTCATAGAAAATGATAAAAAATTAATTTTCCTTAGAGACTATAATGCTTTAAAATCATATAATGAAAAAAATCAGCCTATGAGCATTTCTTGAATAGATGTTTTATATGAATTTCTCTACCCATGAAAAGGTATTTAGTGTACAAGGGAGTGGGGGGGATTGTTAAAATTGACTATTCTTTTACTGAATCACTTTTGTTTGAAAATTTATTTCAATAGATGGACAACTTTGTGTCTGGACTTGGTGCGGACTGAAATGGTTTTATGGATAAATGACATAAGCTGATTCTAGGTTCACAAATTGTTTCCCCACTCAAAATTGCAGAGGGTACTTTGCCTCAGAGAAAACAGATGGCCTTGTGATGTTCTTGCTCATGATATCCTCTGAACAGGCAGGCATTGTCGTATTTATTCAAGCAATGTAATTCATGCCACTGTAAATATTCTGAACTGTCTGGTAACTGTGAAGAGGCAGAAAATTGCTGTGACAAAGGATTATTCTATGCAGAAAATGTTGTGCTAATAACAAAGGCATCCAGCCCTGTTTCTTTAAAAGAAAATAGCTTTTTACAAGATAGACTCCATTAGAAGAAGTCTGTTAATGCCACTGATGATTTTTATATTGGTATTTTATTGCGTGTAATGCTGCTTGTAATAAGTAATACATCCGTTAAAGGCTGGAAAACATTGTTTCACATATATTTACTTAATGACAGTGGTTAGAATGGGTCTTGTTTTCTAAAATATATAAAAGGAATTCCATTTTTATATTCCTTATAAGTTCATGTGCTAATTAAATATTTTTCCTCTCAATGTACCTACTAGAAAATGGTTTTCATAATTATATAATGAATATTTAACAACATGAATGTGAATATTTATATGAATCACAAAGAACATGTCAGTTTATGTTTAAATTTAAGCTCACTGTTTTCAAAGCACGAAAATTCTTTGTTCTCTTTATTTAAAAACACATTCAACCTTGCTTGAAAGGTTTTACACTGCATACAAAGAAAGACCTTTGATTCCTGCAAACAGCGTAACTGGAGTTCAGCTTTGCTCCTCTACTTTCATGTATGATTTTGAAATTTTAAACTCCAGGACATAGCATCGGTGGGAGGGGACAGCCACGGAGAGCTAGGAATATACTTGGAATTTTATAGCACATTCTTCATTTTTCCCTAGACTATCCTGGGTTGTTTGTTTTGACAAGTAACTGTTCATATTCTACTTACTTCTTTCTGAAATAAAATAAAAATATTGGGAACTGGATCCAAATGAATGCTTCTTCTGTCCTTTTTGGATGTGAGTCCCATAAAAACACACTGTTCCTACAACATCACCCAGAGACTTCTGCCTTGCTGACCCCTGTGGGTCTTTTGTTTCCCTCTTCAATAAAAAGAAACAAATTTAGAGACGTAGGAATTGCTATGTTTCTCAAAATATGTCCCATGTCAGAAGCCTTAGCAACATCTCAGAACTTTTTTAGGAAATCAAATTCTTGGAGACCATACCAACCTACTTACTTAGAGACACTGGGATGGAAAACAGAAGACTGCATGTTAGTAAATCCTTCCGGGAATTCTGAGTTTGAGAACGACTAGTATGAAGAAAGGAAGCACAAAATTGTACTAAATCAGAAGTAGAGGCAGAGCCAGTCTAGAATTCGTGTCCTGCAACTATTCACTCAGATCCAATTGAATTACCAGCCACACATGTGTGAATGTCAGGGTTGCTGGGGTGATTCTTGAAACAGAAATTCTCCAGAACTTTATTTTACTTGAAGAAATGCAAAAAGTGAATGAGAATATAATAAATCCAAAATAACTTTTATTAAATATTTATTGGTTTTGAAGATCATTTTGGAAATCAAGTGTCTCTCTTGAATTCAGAAACAAATGGTCAGTATCTAAAAGTGCCCAGTATAGTCTTTGTGAGCAGCTTCAGTGTCTGCATTTGAAAAAACTCTCCTAGAAAAATGTGGTATACTGAACGACACTGACAAACTCAAACATCCGTGGGACGGCATGCAGTTCTGGTTTTTTCCAATCTAACACATTTTATTGTACTTTTATTCACTATAATTTCGTGCATGCATAAAGAATTATGGGCATAAGCATACCAAAAACTTTACTCTTTGTCCCCCTGCTCATAGTGTCTTTTTTCTCTATTTGATTCTGCTAAATTCTATGTATTTTCATTTGACACTTTTTAAAGTCAATATGGTGGCCCCATTCAGGCAAAAAAATAAGTCCTTGAGATTTGACATACTCTAGCTTTTGAGGAAAAAATAATGAACCACCTTTCCTTTGAAAATCAGTATTTCACCAATGATCACAGGTTAGTGTGGTGGTTTTTAGAGGGAGATGGCCCTGAATCTTTTTTATGGCCATCAGTAAATTTTAAACGTTGCATGGGAACGTACATCTAAAGCCTCAGTTGTGGAAAGAAGATGTGTTGTCAAGGCTGATTTTGTTTAACAAGTTTGATTTCCCTCCACATCAGATATCCTCTGTCTCCAGAGAGATTTTGTGTTAAACACAATGAAGTTATCACCATTCAGGAGCTGGCTGCCACACACAATCCAGGTAAAACACCTTTGCACGGTGCAGCCAAGTGTGAGACAGTGCACTCAGGATGGAGTTCCTTTTGGTCAGTAAATTGATAGGCACAGTCATAGGGATTAGGAGAATAGTCAAGGGAACGAAATGCTAGGCAGCGGGTGTAACTCTATCCTCCACCACTGCGAGCAAGAGACAACATGTACCTGGCACCACGCTGGAGTCAAGGGAGGCGCCTAAAAATGGAGCAGAGTTACTTTTCATAGTAGTTCTCCTGAAAAAGTTTCTACTACACAGTAATGTTAAACACTTTCTTCATATAATCAATGAACGCTACTGCCAGGGACTTTCTAAATCATTATGTATTTTGCTGCCCATACCATTCCGGGAACACACATTATTTTTCCAAACTATGGTGATTACAAAGTGTGTTCTTGCCTTAATAATTCTTTTTTAAATCTGTTTTGAACTTACTATTAAAAGGAGACCGCTTCTTACATTGGCCCCCAGGACGATAGTACATGTGATTCATAGTTTTAGTCATTATTGGCTGAATACATACACTATACCATTTTCTAGGAATATGAGGTTGCCAAGACACATTTCTGTAATAGCCACGTGGACGAGACAGACCTGCAGACACCCCAGTGGGGTGAGTTCCATGCCTGCAGGTCATGAGTAGTTGGATGAACCTGAAGGAATTGGGCTAACCCCAGATTTAAGGGTTGGGGAAGATTTCTTGGAATCCAGTCTTATCAAGGCAGAGCATCACAGATGGAGAAAGCAGTGTATCTGAATTCAGATGAGCAGGATGAGGAGTCTTCTTCAGGGAAATTCTGTAAGGTGATGAAGGTTGGCAGTTAGGGGCAAAGCTGCGGATAGGAGGCTGAAGGTAAGTGAGGTCTCGGATGGTGCTGGCGAACCTTCTAGAGACCAAGCGCCCAAACTGCAAACCAAGCCCACTTACATATCTCGCAGTCCCAGAACTACCATTAAATCTGAATACTGAGATTTTAGTGTAGAAAAAGCAACTCTTCTCCGATGCTCTGCTGCTGGGGTGACTCAGCTCACGTGCCCTCCGTGTCACGCGTGCCTGCTGCACCCTGTGGACCACAGGCTCCCCACACTGACCTCCGACATGAACCCCAGCCCTGCAGCTGCTGAGGTGCTCGAACCTCATCATCCAGACAGCGGCAGCAACAGTAGGCAGCAACTCACTGTCTCAGAAGGGTTTGTCTCTGACTGTGCGAAAATGATGAGAAAAAGCAAATCGCTAGATACTTAATTATCTACTGCAGCACTTTCTTCTTTTATCAATAATTCTAAACAATGTGAACAATGTTGAACATTATAGAAACACGATAAATACATGATCAAGTGTTATTTCAAACAATTTCCTCTTCTATTAGTTAGTCTAGAATGAGTATAGGAAAAGGATGACTCCCCTAACAAATTCCTGTGTCTCTCTTTGGCCATTGCTCGTCTGTAAGAGCTGTCCTTAGGAAAGCAGGCACACAATAACATGCTGTCACCAATTGTTCAGAAGTAGCAAAAGAAACTTCAAGATAACGTTTTTCTTAACTGTGAACTTTGCCATCAAACTAACTTTACCGCAGTCATCATGTAATGGCAACAAACTTTGGATGTGGCCTTTCTCAGTGTCCTACCGGAGAAAAATGTTTCATCACTAAGCAACTCCTCCTTATTAACATATGTGATCACATATAGAAAAGCAGCCCTCTTTACTTCTCTCAAAATGCTGTTTTTAATGTAGCGCCCAATTGCTATTTGTCTACATTTTTACTATGCATGCTCCTCCCATGTAAAAAATCAACAGGTGGACCGAGTCTTGACTTCACATCATAGTTTGCTCCAAAGAAAACTGAGAGCTGCTTAACCTCGATTGCTTTTAACAAAGCAAGTAGGAGATTAACAATCTTGCCTGCAGACTGGTATGGGGATGGGGATCAATTTATCTGTTCATGTTGCATTACAAGCAAAAAGCTTTAGACAGTTTTCTCTTAAACATTTGCATGTAAAGTCATTTAAGATTTTAAGATGAAAAAATTCATGATAATGTTTAATTTGTTCTCTCTGAATACATAGTTAGAAGCAGATTGTTATATTCTGTCAAATAAGTACATAAGAAACAGTTAAATTATACATAGATTATTCTCAAAAAAAGACAGGCTCGTTCAACTCAAAGTATTGTTACACAGTTGAGCGCTCAGGAGTTTTGATAACCTCAACTCTTCTCGGTCCCAACCCACATTACTTAATTTTGGTAGGCTAGACCTAGGACCCTGACTCCTGACTTCAGCATCTTAATCTGACCCAGAAGCTTACTTTTGCTTAAGGGTTTTCCAAGCTGGAGTTATCAATAGATTGCAAAAGCAAATCACTGGCAGTGATGTTACGGGATATGCAAATCATTAAACATAACATATTACATCACAAGGGTAAAGGACAAAAATCATATGAGTACCTCAAGAGATGCAGAAAAAGCACTTGCTAATTTTCAACATCCTTCCACAATAAAAACTTTCAACAAATGAGGAATTGAAAGAATACACCGTGACACAAAAAAAGGGTCACACGCCGGGGATTTAGCTCAGTGGCTTAAGCGCCTGCCTGGCAAGCGCAAGGTCGTGAGTTCGATCCCCGGTACCAAAAAATAAAACAAACAAACAAACAAAAAAAAACCAAAAAGGGCCACACATGACAAGCATGCAGCCAACATTATATTGAATGAAGACAAAACAACATTATACTGAATGAAGACAAAGCTATGCGTTTCTACCACTCTTGATCAATAGAATATCAGAAGTCTTAGCCGGAAGTACAAGGAAAGAACAGGAAATGAAGATCACCCACATAAGGAAGAAGGAAATCTAATTATCACCCATTTGGAGGTAACATGACTTTCTATGTAGAAAAAACCTAAAAATTTCATCCAAAAGAAAAAATCTGGAAAAAAAAAAAGTCCAGGAAAGCTACAGGATTCAAAAAGTCATATCAGTTTTACACACCAACAATGAACTTACTGAGAAAAAGAATCAAGAAGTAATTACCATGGAGTGATGAATGGATTCACTGGTCCCTATGAAATGTACTTGAGTTTATTATTCCCTCTATTTGTTTTCCACTGTCAACTGTCAGCTAATATGTCACAAATGCATCTGAATTTTATATAAAAGTCTGTGCTCTCTAGTAGGTTCATAAGCTCAAATTAACTTTTGGGGGAAAGGAATTTGAGATAAATTCTTAATCATGCTTATCTTGTTACAATTATTAATCCCTGATTGTTGAATTAACTGGTAATCTTATGATAATATTAACCAAAGTTGTCATTTAGGCTACTTTTCACCCAAAGAATTTATTTAGTTTTTGTTTGTTTATTATATTTTTAATCAAACATAGGCTGAGATAGTTCACAATAGGGTCACAAAGAGCAGTTTGAGCCATGGTCCTCTAAAAGGCCAAGCAAAGTGCAGACCACCTAATATCCCAGAGGTGCCTGGAGGTGGCATATTCACAGGCTGCTCCTTGGTAGTGGCATCATGAAGTGAGTGGGGGGCAAAGAATTAAAAAGCGTGTGATTCTGAGTCTGGGTTATCCCCAAGAGATGACAGTAATGGTGAGATTCCTCTTCAGGGAGTAGGAGTGTAGGACCTCTGGACTCAACTGCTCATGACGTGACAACCAGGTCTTAAAAACTTCCTGGTTTTCCTGGGAGCTCCCTACAGATGGCAGAAGTTGATCTTCTTGAAATCATTTTGCGGGAGATAATTAAGATTGGCAACTTTCATTATTTCCAGCAAATACTTCTGGAGTTAATGTATATGGAATACATTTATCATGTCACATTAAACTCAGAATATACATACAGTGCCATGTATCCTATTATAATTAAACATAACTGAAGAAAAGTTAAAGAAGCAATACTGACCCTCACTACATGCAGTGCACCTTTATACGTTATATTCTACTGCATTTTATTTATTAAAATGCTGCTCTCAACCCACAAAGTTAATACCATTATACTTTTTTTTTGGATAACTAATTTAAATTGCTATTTAATGTTTCAGTTGAAAAGTACTGCTTCGAGCAATATCAAAGTGTTGCATGCATATACAAATATTCTGAAATGAAACTCACTATTCTGTGAAATAATAGAAAAGAGATCTATGTCTTCACTGTTGGACATATATACTATTTTCCCCATTAATAATATTTTTAAAAAAATTTTAAATTGTAGCCCTTGTTAAGGATTTGGGATTTTATGCTACAAATAACAGGAAGTTATCAAAGAATTTCAAACAAAGAAATGGGGTGATTTTTTTCAGATCACTCTGCCTCCATTGTGGAAAGTGGCTTGGAGGGGCTGGAGTCACACCAATTGTAACCACCTGCTCAGAATCTTGGCGCCTCCCTGGTCAGCAGTCCAGGGTCCATACAGCTTCTCACAGCCTGACCTGCACAGTCAGGAACCAGTTTGGAGGTGAGAGCTTTGAGGTGGTGTGGTCTGCACTTCAGGTCTGACTTGGAAAACACAGAAAGGAAAGCAAGGAGGTTGTGGGGTTAGTCCTGTTTTGTGGGGCTGGAGTTTACAAACTTCAAAATAAAGAGCCCTCTTGCATGTTAGCTATGCCTGCTTTGCTATCCACAGTTGTATTATTTTAGTCATTAGATTATTGTTCTTTCAATTTGTATATAACAATTATGCTATAAAATAATAACTATGATGATAGATTCGGGGATTAGATAAATGTGGTTAATTTCTGGCCAAGAAGTACACCATGTGCTTTCTGAATTAGTTTCCCTTTTGCTTTCCACATATTAAAGTACCCTGAAAATACAACTCGGCTTAGTTGTGTTGAGAGGGATTTATAGCATCAGGGAAATCAAAAGAACTCTTTTGCCTACCACCAGCCCCAGGAGCAACTTGAGAAAACAAATGCACAGTCCCCTCATTCAAAATGGACTTCTCTATGGAGACTCAGCTTCCAGTGATAAATCTCTGAGGGTTCTGGTTCTTGTTTTAAAGTATTAGCATTCTCTTGATCCTTAGTTATAATCTTTTAATATGTCTTTTCAAAACATGTTAGGCTAACTATTAAGGAAATAGTTCATATATCACGAAGAAGGTAGAGATAAATGTCATTGTCCGTTATTCATAAACAATATACCCCACCATATATTTAAGCTCTTAGCAAGTGACGCTGGTAATCGCTGAAACTCGTGTACAGAGTATGAAGGGACACAAGATAAAGATCTGAGCAGTGACATAGAACAGGAGCAGGGTTACTCAAAGCACACTTTCTCCCAAACGCCAGCACGCAGAGTAACTCCCCCTGTGAAGAACAGAGTTCAGTAGAACATCAAAGAGCTGACACTCCGATGGTATCAAGAAATCTAGCAGTTAAAGAGCCAAAACCATGGATTACAATCTTCTTTGAGATTAACCCAGGAAATGAAGCACAGAAACATGGGCAAAATATATTTCTATTGGAGTGAGAAGAAAAACAAAATGCAAAGGAAAAGAATGCAGTAGTCTGTAGTTCAAAGAGGAGTGGAACGTAGTGCCCAAAAATCACAGCACAGTGATGGGTATTTGACACCTGTAACCTGTTTATATCAGCGAGACCGAATGGCTGATTATTTTCCCTGCATTTCTGAAGTAAAAAACCAGTACAAAAAAAATGTAACGTGCTAAGTAAGAAACAAGTTTGTTTCCACACATCATTCAATCACTCTGGTACATTTATTTCTATAGGCAGACTGGGTTCAATATCAAGCAGTTAATAAGCTTCTACCTGGCCCAGATAACCGATATTTGGTATTTTTCTATGTAGTTTATATTACTAATGATTTTTTTCTTTACTACTGCATTGTCTTGAAAAATAAAACAGAAAAACTAGATAATTTTTAAGGCACTTCCCAACTATAAGCCCTTCTACTTTTAGGAACAGTAAGTCTACTTGTTTAAGATAACAACTGCTTAAGAAAAAGGAAATCTTTCTTTTTCTCTCAGTAGAAAAGAACACATGTAACCAATGAAATTTCAGGTAAATACTACCACTTTCATGAATTCCATGCGTCACTGAATACCACCTTAATGCCTGATATAACACATTTAACAAAAGCCGTAAATGATCATGTGATTTCATACAACGCCCTTGAAAAAGACCATGTCTTTAATCTGAGTGTATAGTGTTCTCTGGATTTATTCTATAATTATTTTAATTTGACCTTTAATTTCTTGCACAGTGAGTCAGCATTTCTTAAAGCTGATAAAGACGATAAAATATTTTCCACACTTCCTGTTATGTAATCCTTATCTTATAAAAATACAACCTACAGCTTTATCTTTTCCCATGACATTCTTATAACCTTGTACCTCTTACGGCTCAAAACTCCTTTATGTGTGAGCTTGGTGAGCAGGGCACACACCTTGTGTATACACAGCAAGTCTTACTTCTATTTGGTTGCTGTGTTGGTATTCACAAGGGCATTTTTGTGGTAGGTGTTGCTATTTGCACCAAAACTTGAATTCAGCTGGACTTACAAACACCAAAACCTAGTAAACACGAGGGAATAACACGTGACCCCATTGTCTTGTACGTGTTTTGTACCTCCTGGGATCCTAAACTCTTGTTTTCTATTCTTAGTGAAGAGAACCACCGCTACATTAAGGAACGGGGTAGATTAAAGGCGCCTTTGTTCTGAGGAAGAAACCACATGGTAAAATGTTTCTGAGTGTGCTTGATAGTAATAGCTCGAGTCTTGTGAACATAATTGTCTTCTGTTCTCTAATAACTATCTTGTGGATATTAATAAGAGAGAAACATCTTGAAAGAGATTAGAATGTCGTTTCAAAGATATTATTTCAAGAACACATAACACCATAATACCTTAGTTTATCTAAAATGTGTGAGTCTTAAAGCAACCATTCTCATACAAGTAGGTGGAAATATAGAGTCCTGGATGGTGGCCAGGAGATCCAAGTCCTAGAAGGAAATGCTTGCAATATATTGCATTATTCAGGTCTCTAATCTCTTGGATTGTTATGTAACATTTTGCGGCGCTGCTTGAAAATGCTTCTAAACCAAAGAAAGTCTTTAGCATTGCAAATAAATTGCTGTGCCAATCTGTGTCTGCCACTCTGTTGAGCCACACTATTAGATGAAAAGTGATTGTTTTTGGTCAGGAACTAGATTCATTTGGTTGGAAATGAAAACTTTCCAGGCTCCCTGAAATATTTTCAAAAACCTTTAACACTAAGGCCTGGTATCCTCCTTCATACACACAGTCAGCTAACCAACATGCATTTGTACAGGCATTTTAGGAGCAGAACACTCCATAGGACCAAGAGTAATTAAAAGTGGTTCTTGTCCTCCAATTGCTCACAAAGTCCAGGAGAGGAAACAGACACATAGTCATAATTACCAAATGGTATGATTAAGACAATGGGCAAGATTTCCAGGTCAAAGTTAAAGGAAGTCTATGTGCGGATGAAGAGAAAGACAGAAAACCCTGATGGCGGAATCTGACCTGAATCCAGCTTTGTCTGAAACCAACTTTCTTCCTACTGCAAGTCTTTGATTAAATCAATTCTTTCTATTTTGTTTTGTTTTGCTGGCATCCTTCGAGTAGAGTTTCTGTTGTTCTAGTTCAAAGTGCTCTTACTAATATGGAGAGTAAAACTCCAGTAAGAATCTAAACTGAAGCTAAGGGTCAGCGGTACATATCTGTAATCCTAGTACTCTGGGAGGCTGAGGCAGGAGAACCTTCATTCTAAGCCCAGTGTAGTGTTGCAAAGAAGGAGGAAGAGGAAGAAGAGAAAAGAAAAGCAAAGGCCTAAGAACTATGCTAAAAGGAATTAGTGACTTAGAAGGGTGATTACACTGCATTTAAAGAAGAAAGGATATATTCAAGATCAAGATTGAAAGTGGAGAGGGAGAGAGAAGAATCATGACAGTACTTATAAGATGCCCCACCTTAGCACCTAGGCAAGAAAAAGAGGCAGCTTCTTAAAGGTTATGAGTAGAAGGAGAAGGGCACACTTTAGATCAAGCCCAAAGAAGCACGTAGGTATTAAGGCGCCCTGCTGGAGGAGAACCAAGGGGAACAAGCCTAGACCACGTGTGCAGCTCCCCTCAAGCACTCTCAGAGTTGGTTCCAAGACTGTTGTAGAGGGTTGTGTGGCTCCTTCTTTGCAAAGCTGAGCATGGTCAGATGGAGGAGGTCACCCCAGCTCCGTGCGCCCCACAGGGTGCGGGTGACTCACTGTGCTCCGCGTCGCTGCCCACCACTGCTGGGAACGGGATAGAAACCCAACCCCTCAGCTTCGAAACCTCTCTCTGTGGGTGACTCCAAGCAGAGCAGCAACCCAGCCTGCAGCGCCCCAGCTGCAGTGTCGGAGGCTGCAGAGAGCTGACGTCTTCCCTGGGCCGGGGCGCCGCCGCCGCCGCCGGAGGAGGCTCCACTGCCCCGACGCCAAAGCTCACGGGTGATCTGGGGCGATCGGGCTCTCATGACGGAATGAAACCAAGAGGCTAAGCGGAGTTTGAAGTGGACAATGGTTCTGTAAAAACGATCAGATTATTTATTGTCTGGTCTAACTCAGTCAAATCCATGCACACCCCAGAGTCCCGGTATGAAGGGAGTGAGGAGGAACACAGGTGCACACCAGACAGACCTGAGGACACAGGCAGCCTCACCACAACTGACGAGTTTAAGCAGGCTAACCAAAGTTTTGGAAGTGAAAAATTGTGATGCTAACTAATGGCTTTTTAGAATTCCCTGTTCTGGGTAAGCTCGCTAGGAATTCCTGTTCTTAACAGTAATGTGAGGGTTCACTCTGTGAACCAGGATCCAGGAAGTAATAAACTATTAGCTGTGCATCTAATAGATTCTGCGGTCTGTCCTAAAAGCTATGTGCTTCTCTTTAACATTGATTTGCAAAATTTCAAAAATAATCATGGAGCAGTCTGTCAAGCACACTACATTTGGTACAAAGCTGGGTGTGTCAAACTGTTCCTCAAACTGTTACAAGGATAAACAAGGGTATGTGTGGGGGCTGGATTAAGAAATAGATACCAAGAGAAAAGCCACGAATTTTACAGAGGGTGCCAAGTCACAAAAAGTACGGACTAAATTGACGTGGAATGGGAGACAAAATTAGGAAGACAGGATGAATCTGACTATCACTGACACCTCCAAACTGCAGTGTATTTATCCGTACAGTGGAAGAGGTAGTACCTTCCACTTAGAGGTACAAAGCATTTAGAGCATGATCATTGGTCTTAGCAACCAAAAATAAATGTCAGCCTCAATGTCACTGTATTTGTGGTGGTTGACATCATTCGTTGAAAGTGTGGTTTTGAATGATGAGCAATATTCCAATGACTGCAAAAGGCGGCAGTGTAGAATGCTAGATGGATGAGAATGACCCAGTACTGCATACTCCCATTGTTATGTATCCAAATGCCACAGGGTTTAGTATGGATTCACTAAGCGAGATTGCTTTCCTAAATCAGAAGCCTAAAAGTGGCTTGAGGCCCCAAGATTTTTTTTGACCTGGGGATGTATATAGAAGCAATGATTTTTATTTACCCAATTTGATGAATTTCCTGTTTTTAGTTCCTTGGAAGAAGTTAGGCAACCTCTTTCTGTATCATGACTGGTGAAAAATAATTTTTCCAAGCACATTATCAATGACTAGCTGTATACTGAAGCACACAAGAAACATTTCTAATAAAGTCACATTTTGGATTGACTCAAATAGTGGTGAAAACAAGAGCAATTATATAACGCCAACTTCAGTTCCCCTGAAGTGGTGTCCTGAGTCCAGTGACGAGGAGTGCCTAATTCACATTTCAGTGAAGCCAAGTGGAATGTGTACACAGTGCTTCTTGAAATTCATAGAAACTATTTTGGCATAAATTATGTGTGAGATTTTCAGGTTGGAGGGACAACATTTTAGTCCTAATTTCATATTTGACCAAAAAAAAAAAAAAGAATTCATGGAAACTCAAGTAGTTAATTTTAAATGAACTTTATAGAGTCCTTCCAGGTCTTTGAACTACTCCAGTCTATTTCCTTGGAGAAATAGTTTCAATGACCTACTGATAATTTTAGTAGATTACATGTGTTGGTGGAGTTTATGACCCATGAATTTGAGAAATTGTTCATCATACAAGACTGTGAGGCAAAGAAAAGTCCCATTTCTTTTGGACTAGGAAAGCTGTGTCCTAAAAGAAGCATTTCCTGATGGTTTGTTTAGAGGGAGCCTTTGAAATCTGGGTCCAGAACGAACCATGATACTATCGCTTGACAGAAACCATTTCCTACGTTCACACCATTTGTTTTCAAAATGTTCAAATTTGCATGCTAAATTACTGCTCCATGCTTTAAAACCAGAACAGTGTGGCTTGAGAGAGAGAAACAGATTCCTAATTTCTCAGAATATTCTCCAAACCCTTTCTAAAACTAATGCGACTACTTGCTGATGATTTTGGATTACTACCTACCTTTGCTTTCCGCCTCTGGGAGAGAGGGGTGGGAGTGAAATCATCTCTTAGCCTTCAGAAAATGATTAGAAATAACAACAAAAACACACCAGAGTTGCCCTTTCAGACTATTTTTGAAGTGCTATCCAATATATGCTAATCATTGTTTATGTTGTCATGACATCTAAGAATTGCAACAAAAACAATAGGATGTGGAAGCAAAACATTTTAAAAGTTGTGAAATGCATATTCCCCCAGGGCACCCATTCCTGTGCACTCTGAAAATAATAACACTGTGCTTCTCAGGCTCTTATGCTCTGTGGTGTTGCAAGGTCTGCAGTTCTCATCAAAGAATCACCCCACAGCTGGGGTGGACCTTGGGTTGTCACACACGGTCATAACAGAGCCTGTCTCTGTTTCTCCTTTATATTTTAAAATAATCTGCTGAGGTGAAATGCAAGCAAGCAACGGTCCTTAGTGCATTCACGATGTGGTACAACCACCACTTTTATCTAGCTCCAAAACATTTCCATCCAAAGTAAAACTCTTTATTCACTGAATGTTTTCGCTTCATTCCTACTCTCCCTCACCCTTAGCTACCACCAATCTGTACCATTTCTCATCTCTTTCCCTTTCTTAATCCTTTGCTTTTAGTGAGAGTTTCTATCAATGCTTTTGCTGTCCCTGAACTCATCTGGCAGCATTTCTCTGCTGCTGACATTTACAGCATCATGGATTTGATACCAGAGCGAAGAGCCTAATCTCTCTTGTAGGTCACTAAGCTGCTATACTATCTCCCTGGCCACCCTATCTCCTGGGTGTTGCTATGGTCCTTACAACTCTGCTGCCATCAGTGATGCATAGCAGTGTTCAAATATACCACCGATAATGTATTTTCTAGGTTCAATAATACTCTTCAGCCACTGTGAGGAAAAGACTGGGTCTCACTCGTCTCATATTTCTCGTCATCATATGTGTAAAAGATAAAGCAAATACTCCTTGAATTTGTCTATGTGGAAAGGACAAATTAGGCAAATTTCTTTAATTGATTTCAGCCAATTTTATCCATATCGTTATGATCAGAGAACATGTTTGGGGAGGGCACTAGGTCAGAAGCAAATTCCAAAAATAATGAACCAGTTGTAATCAGAATCTACTCTTATCTCCAGCAACCAAACTATTATTGGAAATTCAATACCATTTTGATGCTGGTATCTTCAATTATTATAACTCCTAATTCCTCCCTTAAAACTACTCTTGATAAAGCAATGATAATTATCTCCAGACACATCAAAGATATTTGCATATCAGAGAATTTTTAGTTTGAATTTATGCTCAAAGTTGGACTCTAAATGTGAACATAAAACTTCATATTTGCATAATAACAAACTGAGATGATATTGTAATTTTACATATGAAATTGAATAAGAATGTGTATAAAAAGGAAAATCTGGAAAGGAATAGGCATATCAAGAAAGAAGTTTCAATACTCATGCAGCCATGCATGTTATGGTTTGTGACTAAATGTCCCCTCGAAACCTGGTGTCATTGAGTTTGTTCGGCAGTGGCTGAATCTGGAGTGTGTGATTGATTTGTAGTGCAATTCCAGGATGAAGGATGCTGGGATTAAGGGTGAGTGATAAGGGACACAGGAGGCAGAAGAGACACTCCCCTTCTGGGCACATTCCCAATTGTCTAACACCTCCCATACCTTTTAAAATTTCCATCACCTCCTTATAGTGCCAACCTGGAGACTGAACTTTCAACACACAGACCTTCAAACAGGGCTATTAAAACACAGTCTGTGCAAATTCCTCCAGTAAATTAAGGAGAAAAGAATAATATTCTTTTCTCCCTAATTTACTTATTAATTTACTTATTCTACAAAGACAACATTACTTTGTGCTATAGAACTTTCTCAAAAAGGAAAGAAATCAAGAGGAGAGAGAGAGGGGAGAGGTAAGGGATGAAAAAAAAAAAGAATTGCGATGTGCTATGTTCATGGACCAACCACATGCAAGGAATGCAAACATTATGCATTGCAAACATGTACCATAAAAAAGGGAGAGTGATCAAGAGATGAATGGAGGAGGGAGAGAGAGAGAGAAACAGGATGAAAAATGGAATTAAGAGGTAATATATACATATATGAACTTCCCACATATAATGTAAATATTATTGACTATAAACATGTACTTAAAAGAAACTGGACACAATTGTAGGCCAGGATATTTCTGAAACAAGATGAAAGCATTCTAAACAAATTATTAGAATTCCAACTTCAAAAGTATTTAAAAAGAACCACTTTCTGACCAAGTGGTATCTATCCCAGAAATAGAAATTTGGTTCAACTTTTGAAAAGCAATCAGGGAAATTCCCTTTAAGATTTTCTCAGTGCATAAAGCCAAACTGTATAAAATTCACTGTTCACTTCTAAATAAAATTTACAAAGAACCTCTTGGCAGACTAGGAATAAAAATATCTTCTACTTGATAAGAGGCACCCAGAAAAACATATAAGCATCATTTTAATAAGAAAGAGTAAAGGCTTTTTTCCTATCATCTGTAACAAGACAGAGACATTTACTTTCACTAATCTTACTCAAAATTGTACTGAATATCCTAGAAAATATGATCAGGTAAATAAAAGAACTAAAAAGACATGCAGATTAGAAGGGAAAAAATAAAATAATCTCTACTTGCTGGTGATATACTTAGCCATGTAAAGGATCAGAAAAAAGAGAAAGAAAAAGACACTGTACTGAAATTGTGAGTTTGGCAAGGTGTCAGGCTACAAGACCAAAGTACAAAAATTGTTTGCATTTTACATGTAAATAAGAAAGAATATGAAATCAAAATTAAATGTGCCACTTACAAGAGCCAAAAGTATGAAATATTTAGAAATAAATACTGAAAAAGAGCAGGTATATGACTTACACAAAATACTAATGAAATTTCCCTGAAATGCCAACATTGCCACTTCTGAGTTCATATCCAGAGGAAATAGTGAGACCAGTTGTCACCATCCATGTTCACTGCTGCATGATCCCCAGTGGCAAGAGAGAGAAACAGCATAAGTGTCCATCAACAGCTGGACAGATAAAGAATGTACAGGCCATAGATACAACGGGGTATTATTCAGAAATCTTACCATCTGCAACAACATGGAAAATCTGGAAGACATAGTATAAAGTAAAATAAGCCAGACACAGAAAGATAAATACTGTACAATCTCACTTATATATAGAATCTAAACACACTGAACTCATAAACTCAGAGAGTAGAATGTTGGCTATCAGGGGCTGGGAAGTGGGAGAAATGGGAAAATTGGATCAAACTGTACAAAGATTTATGTAGGATGAATAACCTGCCTGAGAACTAATGGAAAACAAAGTGATCATAGTTGATAATGTTACTTCACATACTTAATATTTGTTGTTATTTTTCAGCAAATATTGTCCTTGCCTCAAAATAAAACAAAGTACAGGAGCAACTACTACAAAAATGACTACAACAGCTGAAGTGAAATGACTCTGCTGTAGAAAATACAGTTTTTGGTAATCTTAATACGCATTCAGACATTTAACTGTATATTCAGCAACAAGAACATTCACAGTGAGAGTGATGTCCAGGGAATTTAAAGTGTGTTAAGGCATTTGAATAAGCCAAGCATTAATTAACTTTAGACTTTGGTGAGTGAAAAACTACATACAACTTCTGGAGTAACTATTAAAATAGTAACAAAGATGACATATAATTCTCAAACTAATCAAACAAAAAGGTAAATCATAACTATGTGAGAAAATGTACCTGTTAATTAGTTTCTCTGTAGTAGTTCCACAATGAATAGGTTTATGAAAACATAATGTACACCTTAAAAGCATACAATATTTTCAAATATTCTGTAGTTAATCTGGAAAAAAGAAATGGTCCAAATCAATTATCACACTCAGACCAAATGTAAAAAACACAAAAAGATAATACTGAGAAAAAGTATGGAACAAATAATCAGTATTATACATATCCCTTGTTCATGTAGATATACAGGAACAAATATAAGTGGATTGTTCTAACAGATTTGGAATATATATATATATATATATATGACAACCATTCTATTGCAAGCTGCAAATATTTGGGGATTATTTATTACTAATCAATAGAGAAATTAAGAAAGGCACCTCAAAATAGTCCATGAATCAAGGACAAATAAAAATCAGAATTAGAAGGTATTTTTGAAATTAAATCAAAAAGAAAATAACATTTCCAAACTTGCTGAAGAAATACTGAGATGAAAATTTAGAACTTCAAATAAAAGGACAGCTGATCATAAAATCTAAATGTATAGCAGTTACAGAAAAAAACTGCAAAATGATGAGAAGAAATTAAAACTGAAATTGAAGAAACCAAGCAAACAAAAACATATAATAAAGAGACTCGATGCAGCTAAAACTCCTGCAATAATTTGACAAAACTGATACCATCCTGACAAGACTGATCAAGAATGTGAACTTCTGACTCTCAGAAAAGGAAATTAAACCTAGAAGGAAATGCTGAGGTCAGTGACTGAATAGTAGACAAAAAAGTTTCGTAACAAATTGATAAAGTAAGATGAAAGTAATACATATAATTAATAATAATGAAAATAATAATAGTAATTTGACTAATGGAAAGAACCAAGGAGGAACAAAAATGAATAGGTTGCTGTAACATGCAGAACAGGACTGGAGAATTAATTGTTGCTTTAGGGATTTCAAAGTCCTTAAATGGAAGAGTGATGAAATTGAAACATGTCAGTGAATATGTTCAAATCTTAAGTTTAGCATACACAAATGGACAGTATTGCTTACAGACAGCAGTCATAGTTAAACAAAAGAAAAAAGGCAAGGAGGAGAAAAAGCACTAGGGCCAGAAACTGCTAGCTATCTCTGCAATAATCATTGCAGATTATTTTCCTCATGCAGATAATTGTCCTCATTAATGTCACTGCCATTCCGTATGTAGGATCTTGCAGCTTAGAATATTTACTTTTCCTTACAGTTAAACGTGGACCTGTGTCCAAGCTCTAACCAGTTCTAAGTTTTGGAGAAATTTCAAATTGTAGGTAGGCTCTGGTCTCTCTCATTTTTCTTACGCTTTCTCCGTTTACATCCTGGTATTTGACCAGCCAGAAATTCTCTTCTCAAGAGGCCAAGATTCAGTCCACAATCACCTGAGCGTGAGCTGCAAGAAGCCTCGCTAGGTGTCGGTCCCTTCTGGAACCAGGTCTGCCTCAGACAACTCACACACCACACCTCTTTATGGGAGGGATTTATTTCGATTTCCCCATCATGGGCAGCCAAACCTAGTCATAAGTAATTTAAAGATAAGTGGAAATCACAAATTACATCAGTAATCACAATAAACAGATAAAAAGAATTAAATACATATTAAAGGAAGTAAATAATACCTGTTAAAGGCAGAAACGCGTGGATTGAGTCAAAAAGCACATCAGTTATATGTTCTTTAAAATGCAGATGCACACACCAGAAAAATGGAAAGTGAAAAATAACCAATTATACAAAAGCCACAGTTTTATAGGAAAAGAGTAAGAAGCCATAAATGCCTGAAATATGTTCATTGGTGTTTTGCTGCAATCAGAAATTTAAGAAAAAGTCTGGGTTTGCGAAAAAGGTGGGTGTCCTTTCTTCAGTTGAGTGAAAGCAGGTTAGAATAAATGTCAGAGGTAGGTGGGGGCCTCAGTGGTATCAGAGCACGACCAGAATCACCCAGAGAGCTTGTCCCGTGACAGGTGCATGGGTCGTTCCTCACAGATTCTGGTTCAGCGGCTCTAAGATGAGGAGTGTGACTGCACTCCTGAAGGAGGACAAGGCGACGTCCACACGCCCCAACTCTGAGAAGCCCTGCTGTTCTGCTCAGTGGTCACAGGAGCCACTTCAGGGGTTCGGAGAGCTGACCACACGTTAGAATGACCTGAGGGGCTCCAGGTGCACACTCGCGCCGGGCTCAGTCCACACCTATCGAATCAGAATCTGCTTTGCTGTTAATTAGCTGTGTGATCCCAGTGAGCAAACAGGCCCAAAGCACCCTGCAGTTCTTAGGACTTTTAAATTAAAATCTAAGGTTTTGTATAAATGTTTATAATTGGCATGATACTGTACATTTCAACTAAAAACATACACTGCTCTCAAGTTTACAAATCTAGCTGCATGACTAGAGGTAACGTTGCACTTTGGAATCCAAGAAGCAGCTCAGTGGTAAAGTTGGGCCTAGCTGATACATTCAGATTGTGATCCTAGATTTGTATGTAAACCTTTGAAATGCAGAAACATATTTCAGTAAGCAAATGCCAACCAGAAGGTTGATATTGTCCAAATAAAACGATTCTTTAAAAAGGATAGCTTTCTTAAGTATTATTTATTGCATTTTACTTTTGCAATAAATATTTATTTATACTACAATTGAAACTGGAATATTTTCAAGATATAAATGTGTGAGGAATTTTTCATCTCAAGGTAGAAGTAGGAAGTTACCTTTAGTTAAACCTACATATTTAAATGTTAACAATAAGCTGAAATGCTATGCAAAACAACTGGCACATGATCAAGGGTGGAACGTACACTCTACGTCTCTCGACTTGAGCTTCAGTGATTTGTGTATTAACTTTCCATTCATTCTCTGCTATAACAATTACTATGAACTTGATGATTTCAAATAACACATTTATTCTTACAGTTGTGTAGGCCAGAAACCTGAAATCAACGTCACTGGCAGATATCAAAAAGGCTGGCAGATCTGTTCCCTCCAGAGACTCCAGTAGTCATTTCAGTACCTTGTCCAGGTTCTTCACCCTTGGCATTCCTTGGCATACGGCCCCTGCAACCAGCTTCAAAGCCTGTAGCTCACCAACTCGTTACAGTAGCCCATAATGCTTTGTTTTTGTTGATTCATTTTGTTTTCTCTTGCAAAAAAACATTTAATTGTATATAGAGTTTATCCTGAAGATTCAGGAAAATCATCTCAAGATTCTTAACATCACTTATACAAATTTTCTTTTGCCATATAACAATTAGTTTCCAGTAGTTTTAGAGGCTTTTCTTAGACGAGGATAATGACAGAGTCAAGGAAATCAGGCCACTGATGTGCATCAGTTCAGGATACAAGAAATGACAATGAAGTAGAAATTCAGCTGATAAAAGCAAGGGAAAATCTAAAAACCTCCTCCTGTCTTTGCTTTCAGTTATTCTTTTTTAGTTAGTGTAAAAATCTTTCCACTTGGAGTCATAGTCTTGGTGAGCATCATAGTCTTGGCCTCCCTTTGGCTTTGCTTTGACGACACCTCTGTCAGGTGGGTTATATGATAATGGTTCCCTGGGTTACTCTCACAAACCCAAAGGTCACTTTTGTCAGAAACCCGGGATGTCTGCTATGGGACCTAATGATGTCGAGAGGGTGAAAACTTCACCGTCACATCCTGCTACGTCTGCCTTTCTGAATGTAGGTAGCATGAACGTGCAGGAAAATTGCTTTGCTGTGCAGACCAATCAGTATTTCACCTCCACCTTTCCGCCACCTGCAGTAACTCAGCTGCTTTGCCCCATAGATACCCTTAAACCATATCTCCAGAGGCAGAGTCCAGACCCAGGCTCCCTCCCAGGCTTGGCTGCCTTGAAAATGAACTCTTCTTGTTTGCAAAATTTGTTGCCTCAGTGACTGGCATATTTTGCAGTAGGCCAAGTGGGTCTGGTTTAGTAACACATCGAGCTTTCCAAATGCTGAGCCTGGGGTCAAAAGGAAATGATAGATTGTAGTGAAATACTGAGAAAGAAACACAATTTCTTGCTGTCCTTATGCACGGCTCCCAAGGTTGCTGCTTGTTTTTTTATTAATTAAAAGAAATCACAATAGTTTAGCAGGATCTTCTTGAAGTATTCTTCTACCTTTTTATTCTGGCTAAATTGTAACTGATCCACTTATGGGAGGCATTTTTATATTTAAAAATGAATGTTAAAATTGCTGGCCAGGCAGGATGGCACAAGCTTGTATTCCCCTGGGAAGCTGAGACAGAGGGAACACTTGAGGCAGGGATTCCATGACCTCGTGTTGAGACTATGTTTCAACGTAAATAAAAACATGAATAAGAAATAAACAGAATCAAAAAAAACCTTTGGCAACATACTTTTAATAACTTGTGCATATTTGATTGCTTTTTTAAAATAAATGTCTAGAGGTAGAATAACTTGAACAAGGTTTTGACTATTTCTGATATCTTGGTAACAGTTTCCAAACGCTATGCATTTTGACAAGTCTTGTAGGAACACAGCCATTTTTCTGTACTTTCACATCTGCCATGATTGGGATACAAAGTGTCCCTGACTGATAAAATGACCAGCTCATCGCTGTGTTTTTTCATTTATTAGCTTGTATTTATCAGGAGATAATAAATATCTCTCTGGTTATACTGGAGTGGGAAGAACTACCTGGAAAACTTCCTTTCCTCACCATCATGCTCTAGCTAACTCGTCAGACTCACGGGCGCTCCTTGGATTTCCTTTCTGAACACATTCTCTTTGTAACAAATTCAAGATCAGAAAAGAGAATGGGATGCCCTGAAGTTAGGAGTCTGGTAATTTGAGGAAAAAGAGGGAAAGTGTGATCAGAAGTATGCAGGAGTAGACTATCAAGTTTTGGCTTTCTGCTTCTTGATCCAGGCCGCGGGTATTTGTTTTGCTCATTTTACAGCTGTCTGTTGAATTGTACATTTATGATTTTTGCAATTATCTGCACATGGTATATTTGACATTCCAGAAGTTTAAATTGAGTTAAAGGACCGGTCCTTTCCCTACTGGTCAAGCCTGTCATACAATAAAAACACACAAACCCGACTCCTGTCTTGAGTTGGCATCCACGCTCCCGTGTTCTCATCAAAGCCATTTGTTCTCTACAAAGGGAAGAAGGGAAGAGAGAGTCTTTCTTTCATGTAACCATTCCCAGGACTACACAGTAGTCTAGAAAATAAGGCCAGAGCCAGGCAATACTTCACCGAGAAATATAGATCATAGATCTTGTGGTTTCTGGGGAGAAAAGATCTGCCCTTCAAGTGAGATTAAGGGTGAGGAATTAGTGGTACATAAATGATACTTAGTAAATATTTGTTGAAAGTAAATGTGTAGGTGTGGTGACCTGTCTCCAAAGCTGCTGCTTTCACCTGCATTCAGGATTGCCTGGTTTAAGGAAAGTCGTCTTATGCAATGATCTAACAACATCTAAACAAAGATGTGCTCATCCAGTGAATGAGGTGACACGCCAAGTGTGTCATGAAGCCTGGTGCTTTCACTGCCTGGACATCAAATAGCCAGTGTTTGTATCTGCAAACATCTATGAAACAGAAAGCAGAAGAAAACAGCAAACCACAGCTGCTGGGGCCTGGCTGCAGCCCCCCTGCAAGTTACGTAACAGCCGTTGTGTAACTGTGCATTTAATTCAAAACACATTTATGAAAGAGAAAACAATTAGCCTTACCAAAGACAAAAATCTAAAAGAGAAGATGAGAAATGTTGAAAGGGCACAGAAAGTTCTCTCTGGTCTTCAAGGAGGAGGTACAGGGTAGTCTAGGACTTTGGAATGGAACTGTCTTAGAATCCAGAGGGCAGGTCCTGGCCGTGAAATCTGGCCTGCCTTCTGGTTTTCTGTAAATAAAATTTTATTGAAAAACATTTACACTCATTAATTTACCTGCTGTGTACAGTTTCATTTAAACAAAGTACAAAGTAGTTATAACAGAAATCATCTGCCCAGAGACCTGAAGATATTTACTGTTGGTCTCTTGACAGAAAAGTGTGTGAATTCCTGACATAGATGAAACCCAGTCAAGCCTAAGTGCTGAGAGGGCGAGGATTCACGGGAAGAACCAAAGCAGCTGACTCCGGAACCTGTCTGCGATTCTTCTTACAGAGCAGGGGCTGCGGTGAGTGAGAGCGTGGGCTTTGAACCCAGGCCGGCGGGAAAGGACGCTGGAA
>PVJX010021958.1:0-31210 GCA_004027295.1 Dolichotis patagonum | reverse complement strand
GGGATCTTTTCTGGACCAAAAACCCTATAATAATCTTTAAGAGCATCTCCTACTCTTTCCCATTTTTTAGAATCAATGGTGCCCTCTAAAGGGAACCATGGGCACACAGAATGTACAAATTGAAAGTACTGTAATAAATCCTTGGTTTTAACCTTAATTCCTCTAACCTTGAGTGCCTCCCTGAGGCCATTGACGAACACTTTATGTTTACTAAGTACTTGTCCCATGCCGATAAAGGAATTAGATCCGTTCACCTACCGTGATTCAGGTGAAACGTAAGGTGGCCGTCCGCTTGGATCACAGGGACTGAGTCCCGAAACAGTTACGCCGGCCAGCGATTTACTCCCGTGAACGGTCCCGCGTTGAAGTCCCTCGTGCCAGGCCCCACGGTTGGGCGCCACCTGATCAATCCGTGGGTCTCACCTGGAGAGGGAACGGGGATGGGGGGGGCTGGACAAGAGGAAAGAGAAACGGAGACAAGTTGAACAGTTCCAATCAAGTCTCCATTTATTGAGGAAGTGTCTTCAGCTTATATGGAGGCGGGGGCAGGAAGTCGTCGTCATCTCCGGGTCAGGTAGAAGAGGATCATGGGTAATGTAGGCAGCCGCACCAAATGCCCACAGGAGGGCGGGATGGGGTGGCAGCAGTGAGGCAATCACGCCGCTCCCTACAGTCACTGTCTAGAATGTGGCTCTCAGTGGCTGCACAGTGTCTGTCACCATCTCATTACTTCGGCTGCTGCTGAGAGCCTGCCTGGCTCCTGCCAGTCTCAGTTGGTCCTTTGCTCTGGGCCAGTGACATTTGGTTGTAGTTCTGTTTTCAAGTAATCTGTAGATTCTGACAATTTTTAATTATGCTGATTGCATCTCTGCCATTTAATAAGCTCCACTCCCTGAAATTACTGCAAATTGGAAATTAGAGCTAGAGGTGATAAGATTTGATTTCAATTATTTATTTTCTTGTAGAGAGGCAAATGTACCTCAGAGATAGTGATATATATTTGTATAGGGAAGTAATACAAGTTGTTCCTCTTTTTTAAGATATAATCATTACCCAGAACCATAATCACATTAGGGTTTTTATAAAATGGTGACATCATTTCTTTTTCATTCATTAGCTAGAATACCTGTAAAGAAGGAAATTTGCCCTAGTTAGCTCTGATTACCCTGGATATCATTCCTACAAAATGGCAGAAGTAAGTGAATTGACCTCACACTTGCCAGGCGGGTGCTTATGCCACTGAGCCATATCCCTGGCTTGTTTGTTTTTATTGAGACTAGGTTTCACTATGTTGCCAAAGCTGGCTTTGAATTTGTGATCCTCCTGTTTCATCCTCTGAATTACCTAGAATTACAGGACTGATGCCCAACTGATGCCCAACCGATTTTCCCCTGTATTTATGTACTAGTTTTCAAAATGGAATTTTAATTCTCTGTGGTCAGTGAGTTCTTCCTTGTTACTGTTAATTCATTACAAATTTGTGGATTTTCAACATACTTTGTGGGGCCAGGGATTTAGCTCAGTGGTGCAGCACCTGTGAGGTCCTGAGTTCAATTTCCAGTACCCCCAAAAAACATTTGATGTACTTTAATCTCTTATAATTATTTTATTGATGTCCAAATTGTCCCATCTTTGCCCAACAATAGTCATTTTTAAAATTTGTGCCTTCTTTGTCTTTTAAACCTAAACTTTGTAGTCTTTCTTTGATTTCTGGTGTGACAGGATTAACTAAGCACACATCCTGCTCCAGAGCCAGAATCATTTATATTAATCACAGCATTTCCATTGGATTAGTATTGCATGAAATCTAGAAAGGATTTAAACTCTCTGACATGCCTTTATGCCATCTCATAATGTCATACCCTAAAAGCCAGGTAGAGGAGGCAGCAAACACTCAGGTTGAAGTGCAGAAAGATTAGCCAGACAGAGGTCTAAGTAAACTGCATCCAGGGAGGCAGAAATAAAACCCAAAGGAGCAGAAATAAGGGCTGCAGAGGCTGGGCTCTCAATGGTTCTGATTGCCTAGATCACCGCTGAGAGGCCCACCGGGCTCCTGTCAAACAATTACCTTTGGTCCTTTGCTCTTGACTGGTGACATTTAGGACTAGTTCTTTTCTCAAGTGTGGCCAAGTGTAACACATGTGAAAGAAATCAGCTGCTCTCTTATCTGAAGAATCAAACAGTGAAAAAAAGTACATGGGAGGATGTGGATAGGTTATAGGCAAATAACACTATTTCTTTTCCGGGTGGGGGAGTGTACTGGGAATCAGACTCAGGACACTTTTTTTTTTGTCTTTTTGAGACAGGGTTTCAGTATGCAGTTCAGTCTGGGGTTGAACTCACTCTGTAGCCCCGGTTGACCTCCAACTCCCAGTGATCCTCCATCTTTAGTCTCCTGAGTGCTTGGGTTTACAGGCACGCACCACCACATCCAGCAATAATACCATGTCTTATAAGAAACCTGGGCCAAGGTCCCTGGGACCAATTTCCTGAAGATAGCAAGGACCACTTATCATGCTCAGAAACTAGTAGGACATTCAGGTGTGGTTGTTCCAGTTGGGTTGGATATTCCAGGCTGTAGCTCCAAAGAGTCATCTGGACTGCAGACTGGATTTGGGAGTGAGTGGCAGATATAATAAAGGTTCTGGAAATGGGTAAGTTTTCCCAGAAATAAGGTTTGGGAAAGAACCTTGAGACACTCTTATCAAAGGATAGATATTTTATTTTAGACTCCTTAGAAAAATTCTGTAGCGATACTTTCCATGTTTTACCATGAGAGGCTAAGGCTTAGAAGAGTTAACTTGGGGATGAGGATATAGCTCACTGGCACAAGTGCTTACCCGGTAAGTGTGAGGTCATGAGTTCAATCCCCAGGACCAAAACAAACAAACAAAATTTGTCATTTGAGTATGAAACCTAAATATCTGATCTTCCAAATACATACCTCATGCTTACTAGGTAAAATAATTTCATTTCTTTATTATTGAGACAGGATCTATGTAGTTCAGGTTGGCTTTGAGCTTTTGGTGGTCCCCTGCCTCAGGCTCCCAAATTGTTGAGATTGCAGGTATATGCCACTATGCCCAGCTTAATAGTTAAAAAGTTTGTCTTCTCATTTAACTGGATAATTTAAGAAGGTATGTAATGAGAAAAGCTATGTGGGATGTAACCTATTTGGTTTGGGGAGTGATTGTACACATCCCGGCAATCTGTATTTCCGGGTTGAAGTGAGAATACTTGTTTATTACTGAGTGCCTTTTGTATTCATGGCTTTCAATCAAGAGGTTATATGGTAATAATAAAAAAGTGAATATAGTTTACTTTTATTTATTTATTTTTAGTGCGTGAATCTTGGGCCTTGTGCATACTAGGTATGCAGTGTGCAAATAAGCTACATCCCTAGCCCCAGAGCCCTTAAAACAATTTTTTGGGGGGCCGATTGGTCGTAGCAGTACACAACTGTAATCCCAGCACTCAAGAGGCTAGGTTAGTATGATCACTACTTTGAGGCCAGCCTGAGTTAGCTACATAACAAGATTCTTTGTAAAATAATGGTGGCACACGCCTGCAATCCCAGCACTTGGGAGGCTGAGGCAGGAGGATCACTGCGAGTTCGAGGTTAGCATTGGCCATAAAGTAAGTTCAAGACCAGCCTGACTTGCACAGCGAAACCCTGTCTCAAAAAGACAAAAAAAAAAAAAAATCCTGACAATTTTCTTAAAATCATTAATGTTCTATATATACACAAATGTTGAAAAATGTGTGCCTTCCAGCTTATATCAATGAGAGAATTACTGTACAAATATTCCGAAATTTTTCGTTAAAGTAAGCCGATAGTAATTTTATTTACACTGTACCCACACACGTCCTCTCAGAGTGAAGCAAGAGAAGCACTGCAAGGGGTGACAGTGTGGTGGGGCAAAAGCTAGTGGTCAGCATCACGTCCACGGCCACGGTTGTCATGGTAACCAAAGTCCTTTCCATTGGTCGCTGATGAGCATTTTCGCGGTTGCCTTGGCGGATTTTATTGGTTACCGTTCCGACGGGCCGTAAGTGAAAGTGTCGCAAAGTAGAAGGCAGGCGAGAGTCTGGACAACCAGTAGGGAAGCAGCCCAAGGCGTGAAGGCCGTTATGGCGTGCTCTCCGAGCGCCGAAGTCCGTGAGAAATTCCAGGCGGCGCTGGCCTTGTCGCGGGTGGAACTGCATAAAAATCCGGAGAAGGAGCCGTACAAATCGAAATACAGCGCCCGAGCACTGCTGGAAGAGGTCAAGACGCTGCTCGGCCCGGCACCGGAGGACGAAGATGAGCGACCCCAGGCCGAAGACAGCTTGGGCGCCGGGGACCACGCCCTGGGGCCGCCGACCGTAGCGGTGGAGGCCGAGGGCCCGGGCGCGCGGCGCGTGGTGAGGCTGGCGGTCATCGAGTTCCACCTTGGAGTGAACCACATCGACACTGAGGAGCTGTCTGCGGGGGAGGAGCACCTGGCCAAGTGCCTGAAGCTGCTGCGCCGGTACCGGCTGTCGCCCGGCTGCGTGTCGCTGAGCATCCAGGCGCAGGTGAGGGCGCAGCGCGGGTTGGTGGTCAGGTCCGCAGCTTCCGAATAAGCCCAAGAGATCGGGAAGAGCCAGTTAGTAAGACTTATTGATTGTCTTGAAACTAGATCACCCACCTCGGCTTCCAAGCTCTTCACCCCCAGCACCCACTCCCTCACTTGGGCAATGACGAGCTGATTTCCCAGACTCCTGCATTGTAATGTGCTTTCCAACGCCTTCTCACCGGCCCACATCCTGTTGGGTCTATTAAGAAAAAATCCAGAATCGTCACCCAGTACCGGGGGAAACCGTAGTTCTATCCAGTGAATAAATTACACATTTTAGAAAACTTAAAATAGAGCTGGGCATGGTGGCCACGCGTATAACCCTAAGAGTATTTGGGAAATTGAGGCAGGAGGATTGCATATTTAGCGATTTAACAAGACCAAGTCTCAATTAAAATAAAAGGGCCAGCTGAGCATAGTGGCGTCCGTAGTCCTTGCACTCGGGATGCTGAGGAAAAAGGATCTCTGCGAGTTTGAGGCTTGCTTGGGTTACATAGTTAAAAGCCTGCTTGAAATACATGCACCTTGTCTCAAAAAACTAAATTAAATAAATGGAAATAATAAAAGGACCTGCGGAGGTGGCTCAGTGCGACGGCTTTAACTCCAGTGGCAAAAACAAAGGCAAAAACAAAATAGATAAAAATATAAATCACCATTTGCATATGTGATTGTATACCTATAAACTTAAAGTTATCAGCTCAAAAACTATTAGAATTGGGTTCAACAAAGAAGGAAAATATGTAATATCAATAATATACCTGTATAGAAAATTGGTACAAGTTCGAAGCCAATCTGAGCTACATAGCGAGACCCTGTCCCAAAAAACAAACAAACAAACAGGACTGGGGATAGATAGAGCTCAGCAGCACAGTGTCGTTGCCCGCCAAGCGCGAGGTCGTGATTCCTGTACCAAAAAAAATAGCAATTTTACATCCATAACAACAATGCTAAGCATAACAGAACTTATTAATAATTTTAAAAAGAAAACATTCTGAATGGTAAGATTAAACAGAAAAATATCATTTTCCTGCATTCATTTCTCATTTTTGCTGATACAAACTTTTTTCCTTAGAAATTGACAAAATGAATGTGTTTGTCTGAAATAGTAGAGAAAAACAAATAAAAACGAATGCAAAGAAATGTAATCATTGTTACTCGCCAAGTGCTAAAACAGTAGCACTATTGCAATTCAGTCAGATTGCATTTGTCCTAGTGTGTTTCTGACAGTTCTGTTCTGCTTATCCTATTTATTGCACTGGCAGCTCCACACTACATAGTAATTTATTACATGTTTACTACGAATAAGCGATTTGACCTCATTAATAAAAGAAAAAGTGAAAGTGAAAAAAGAAAAGTTGTATGAAGGTAGAGATGATTAAAGCTATTACACTCATTGTTGGGGAGTCTGATGAAATGGACTGCTAGTGGAAATGTAAATTCATAAAACCCTTTTGGACTTTGACTTAAAAACTCCACATTAGGGGGTTGGGGATTTAGCTCAGCAGCATAAGTGCCTGCTTGGCAAGCCCGAGGTTGTGAGTTTGATCCATGGTACAAAAAAAAAAAATCCACATCAGGGTTCTGAAGTTAACTTGGGACAGGTCAGCACTCCTCATAGCATTGCTGATCATTAAAAAAGGAAACTAATGTAAATAAATAGTTATGGTTAACTAAATTCTGCATCTATATAAAACAATATGCAATCATGAAAATAATGATTTATATGTTTTTAAAAAATTGTCAGCCAGGTGTGTGGCATGTGTCTGTAGTCCCAGCTATGTGAGAGGATAAGACAGGAGGATTGCTTGAGTCCGTTTTAAGGTCAGCCTGAGCAAGATAGTGAGATTGTGACTCAAAAGAAAATGTTAAGAGGGAAAGAGAAGACTGTTCTCTTGCCTCTACCTCCCAGAGTGCTGGGGTTACACGTATGTATTACCATACTGTATCAGAATTTCTGATATTCTGATTGCTTTGTCTCTGTCTTCTTGGAGAACTATAGAATCTGGACACATTAGATGATCAAAAGAGACTTCTTTATACTAAGTTCACTGTGTTCTGGAAACCTTAGGAATATTTTTCTTTCATATTTCTTCTGATCCTTGCTGTGGACAATATACCATCTTGTTGGCATTATCATCTTGATTATTTTAGTAAAATTTCCTAAAAAATTAGTGGCTTACTCACCCATAGGTTATTCAGGAACCATATCAGTATGTTTCATTGCAGTTGTTGTTTACAGTTGATTGAGGTGCAGTTGACATGCAATAAACTGCACATAATTTTTTTTTTTTTGGTACCGGGGATCGAACTGGTGACCTTGCGCTTGCCAGGCAGGCCCGTAAGCCACTGAGCTAAATCCCCGGCCCAACTGCACATAATTTTAAGTGTAAGGGCTGGAGATTTTGCTCAGCAGCATAAGCGCCTGCCTGGCAAGTGCTAGGTCATGAGTTTAGTTTGAAGAGTCTTGGTAATGTGTATGTCTGTGAAACAACTGCTGCAGGTTTTCTTGTGTATCGGTGTAATCCCTCCTTTTCTCCTCTTCCCCTCAGCTCAAATTTTGTAGTTTTATTTATTTATTTATTTATTTATTTATTTTTGTCTTTTTGAGACAGGGTCTCACTATGCAGTTCAGGCTGACCTTGAGCTTACTTTGTAGCCCTGGCTGGTCTCAAACTTGCAATAATCCTCCTGTCTCAGCCTACCAAGTCTGGGATTACAGGCATGCACCACCATGCCTGGCTTTTGTAGAGTTTTATGTAAACCATACCATATACACTCTTGTTTTGGTCTTCTTTCTGCATCATTTCTGGTTTGTTTATTTGTTTTTGCAATATTAGGGATCTGGGGATCAAACTAAGGTTTGCTTTACCACTGGGCTGTATCCCCAGCCCTTTTCATTGTTTATTTTGAGACAGAGTCTTGTTAAATTGCTCGGGTTGGCCTTGAACTTGAGATCCTCTTGCCGTAGCCTCTTGAGTAGCTGGGCTTATAGGCATGTACCAGCACACCTGCCATTATTTCATCTTTCACCCTAGATGAGATAATCAAGATTTTTCTTGTTTAGTTTGTTAATTTGGTAAAGTATATTGACTAAATTTTCAACCTTGTATTCCTGGGATGTTTGATAAGAATATCCTTTTTATGCATTGTTGAACTCTATTTGCTAAACTTTTGTTTAAAATTTTTGCATCTATAGTTATAAAGGTTGTTTTTTGGTATTTTTTAGTTTAATATGAAATGGGAAATTGTTTAGTCTTTCCTGGAAGAGTTTGTGTAGAGTTGGTTTTATTTCTTCTTACATCTTTGTTAGGCAGAGTTCACCCCTAATACTTTTAAAGCAGTTTTTACTTTATATTTTACTTTGTTCTACCTAGTTTGGTGTGAGGCCAAGGACATGATGTATGAAAGATGCAGGACTTTATGGTGGTGTTGTTTTTCTATCTTTAGGGTTTATATTATAATATTGTAGCTGGGAATGTAGCTCAGTGGTAGAATGTGTGCTTTACACACACTAGGCCCTGGATTTCGTCCTTAGTCGCCTCTTTCCCATTGACATAAAATGGCAACAGTGGCTGTCTCTGTGGAGTCAACATTTAAACCCAAAACTTAAAAGTAGTTTAATTTTAAAAACAGGCCAAGCTATTCTGGCTCTCTACTGGTTTTTACCTTCAGGACCCTAATTGTCCAAAAGAAGAATCTTAGTAATTTCTGTACATGCTCTAGGTCTCTATTTGGTTTAAGATTTGTCATCCACTGGAGTAGTTGCTTTTTGTGGTATGGCCTACCCTGGATCTAGCAGTCAAATATATTCATGTTCCAAAATAGAGTGTGGCTAACTCCTGGCCACTAGGTGAGTCTCTCTAGAGCAGTGATGGTGGACCCTTTACAGACCAGTGCGCAAACTGCAACCCAAGACCCATTTGTTTGTTGCAGAATGCCAGCACTGCAGTTAACCTGGGATACTGGATTTTAGTTTAAGAAAACAACTCTTCATTAACACTTTTGTCTTAAAAGAAAAACAAATACCACACTGCCATTGGTTTGCCACCACTGTCTGGAGTGGCTGTGACTGCTGGGAGCAAGGGTGCTCACTCCTGTTATGCCTGAATGGAGTTTCCCAAAGACTTATCATCAAATGACAATAAATTGAAGCAGAGATGGCAGAGAAGGTGACTTGTGGATCTGTCTCTGAGAAAGACAGTCATGAACTTTTGAGGAATACAGAGCCTGTCAAACTTTCATTACTTCTGAGGGTCCTGGAAAGGGCCTCATGGATAACGCAGCGCAGAGAACTGCCCAGTCTCAGTACAATTTCAGTGTGACTTGCAATCCAAGATGTAAAGGACTAATTAAAAAGTTACAGTAGAAAACGAATGTACAGCATGAATATATTATGTGAAGCCAGATGATCCAGCAGCTTGTTCCAGGGATGATCGAGTCACTTTTAAATTACAGGGTTTCTAAACCTATTTTGTTCTACATGCCCTTTCGGCAGTCTGGTGAAACTGATATTTCTTAAAATTGTAATGATGGTACATGCATCAGATGAAATATATATATATTTACAAAAATAATATATAAGTGGCTATCAAAAGATTTTTTTAATTACTTGTTTATTTTTGGTTTTTTGGGACAGGTTTGGTCTTGAACTCACTGTGTAGTCCAAGCTGGCTTTAAACTCATGCTGATTTTGCTGCCTCAGCCTCCTAAGTGGTGGGATTACAGGTGTGTGTGCCACTTTTGCTTGACCAAATATTTAAACAACAAATGTATGAGTCAGGGTGGTAGTATGTGCTTGTGGCCCTAGCTACCTTAGGTGGCTGAGGTAGAAGCCCAGGAGTTCCAGGCCAACCTGAGGGACAAAATAAAATCTTGTCTCAAAAAAAAGTATATATAATAGCTATAACTATATATTTATAGCTATATATATATAACTGGGGATTATACCCAAGGCCTTTTCACTAAGCTATATCTCCAGCTGTTTTTATTTTTTGAGACAAGGTTCTTGCTAAGTCACTAAGTTGCCCAGGCTGCGTTTGAACTTGATATTCTCCTGCCTCAGCCTCCCAGAGTGCTAGGATTACAGGCATGGGCCACCTCACCTAGTTTATATGCTTCTTTGTTGATGTTGAGCAACAATATCAATGTACTTGATAATTTGAATAATTTGAATGGTAAACATAAATAGTATTTTGAGATATCTGCAAACTACCGTCAAATGAAGATAAGTCTTCATTTCTATTTTTACAAATCCCAAGTACTACAGTACTGCTGCAGTTTGTTTCCTGTATTGCTAGTCAAAAGAAATGCCAAATTGTAGATTAGTGGAAATAAATTTGTGATTTTTTTTCCCTTATCCAAATTCATAGGCTATGAATTCCCTATGGATTCCTTGGAGGTCCATAGCGCTGAGGTTAAACATCTCTCCATTAACAACGAATTCTTTGTTTTTGGTACCGGGAATTGAAGTCATGACCTCTCACTTACCAGGCAGAGAGCTGCTGAGCTATATCCTTGGTCTAAGAACTAATTCTTTGTCCTGTTCACTTCCCTAGGGAAGGGAGAGAAGATGATAGAAGTGAGGCTCAGAAGCGTCCAGTGTGGAAGGACTCACATCCCTAGGATGTGAGACAGTACAGCCCCATTGTCTCTGGGAGCTAAGCCTCCAGTACTGAGTTCTGACCCTCAAAGCAGGCCTGGTTTGTGCTGCAGAGCCTGATCAGAGATTCACGCAGCAGGGGACAAAGTGGTACAGTTTAAACATGTTATGAGGAGGAATCCTAGATCCACTCAGTTTCCTTTCAACCTTCACGATAGCAGAAGAAAGTTGGTGCAGTGCAGTAAAAGAGATCAATACATGAAAAGACACAGAAAAAGAATCAATGACTTGATTAGCAGGATATGTTACATAAAACTATAAATTTTAAGAACTCCCTGAAGATACAAACATTTTATTGTTTTTTTTTCTTTGTTTTTAAGAGACAGGGTCTTGGGCCTGGGATTTAGCTCAGTGGCTTAAGCGCCTGCCTGGCAAGCGTGAGGTCCTGAGTTCAATCCCCGGTACCAAAAAAAAAAAAAGACAGGGTCTTGCTGTGTGGTCCAGAGTGGCCTTGTACTCACTATGTAGCCCTGGCTAGCCTCATACTTGTGTCAGTCTTCCTCCCTCAGCTTCCTGGGTGCAGAGATAACATTAGCATCACGCCTGGCTTTATTTTATTGTTTGAAATGATAAACATTAGGAATCTGACTTACCTGACAAGAAAAGACACAGCATCTTCAGAAATTTAATACTGGGCCAGGGATTTAGCTCAGTGGCTTAAGTGCCTGCCTGGCAAGTGTGAGGTTGTAAGTTCAATCCCCGGTACAAAAAAAAAAGAAATTTAATACCATAATTTAAATAATAACTATTGAGAATGATTCTTTTTTAAAAGAGGTTTCCCAAAGTAAATAAGGAAGAAGAGTTGAGAAAGTAGGGAAATGGGGAAAAAATTAAGATACTTCAAGGTACAAATTCCCTATGATGAATGTGATCATTATGTATACCTAAAATATATCAGTAAACATAATTAAAAAATAAAAGAGGTTTCTGTAGGAGATTTTAAGATTTTGAAAACGTATGTTTCTGATTCATCTTTGTTACCTCTGGGATCTCAGCCTGGCTCAGCTTCTTGTCTGTTGTAAGTCACTTGTGCCACTTCAGCTGCTCTGTCTCTGGCTAAAGCTCCTCCTTACATTGTTGACCTGCCAAGGCTCACTTGAAGGCTAGACCCAACAGGGTTGGGTGGGTGGGCATTGCTGGCAAGGCTTAGTTCCTCACAGACGTTTTGTCTGAGGATCTTAGACTGTTGACCCCCTCAGTTCCTTTTCACCTGGATGTCTCCACAGCGTGGCTCATGACATGGTGGTTGGCTTCCTTGAGAGAGGAAAACAAGAGGGAACACAAGATAGTTGCTACAGGGTTTCCATAGCCTAGTCATAGATACGACTTTCCTTTACTTCTCCTAACTTCGTTCATTAAGTCTGAGTCATTATCTCTAGTCCATACTCAAGGGGAGAGAAATTCCCAAGGGCATAGACATCAGGAAGCTAGGATGATTGGGGTCCATCTTAGTGGCTACCATACTGTATATGGTTAAGATTATTATGAGTAATTAGTTCATTGTTAATCAAACTCCAATACTATTTGACTGATAAATACTGACTTTAAATTGAAAGTTATTTTAATTCATCTTGTATCATTGTTTGTTTCTCTCTCTCTCTCTTTTTCCCAGAATAACTTGGGTATTTTATGGTCTGAAAGAGAAGAAATCGAAACTGCACAGGCTTACCTAGAATCATCAGAAGCACTATATAATCAGTACATAAAAGAGGTATGGTACATGTTATAAAATTTTAACTTTGATTGCAATTATTAAGAATCAGTATAGCCTGAAGATGGAAGAGAAAGCATATCTCCCTCCCAAGGAAGACTACTTTTATGTGAGGCCACAGACTGCACTGAGAGGGACAACAACAACAAATCAGTGTAAACTAGGCCTACTGGTGCAGGCCTGTAACCCTAGCACTCTGGACTGCTAAGGCAGAATAATTAGAACCCATTCTGGGCAATTTAGCAAGACCCTGTCTCAAAGTAAAAATTAGAAATGAATTGAGGATGTAGCTAAGGGCAGAGGCCCTGGGTTCAGTACCCGGTACCATAAAAAACAAAAAAATAAAACCAAAAAACAACAACAAAAAAGAATATAAGGTTCCTTGTTCATGCTGGAGGTAGTGGCATACACCTGTAATCCCAGCACTTGGGAGGCTGAGGCAGGAGGTTTGCTGCGAGTATAAGGCCAGCCTGGGCTACAAAGTGATTTCAAGGCCACTTTTAACTGCATAGTGAAACCCTCTCTCAAAAAAAAGATGGGGGAGGGGCTGGGGATATAGCTCAGTGACACAAGTGCCTGCCTGGCACTTGAGTTGGAGGAGTGAAATTATGTGGTTTCATACTTGGTTGTTACTGATTAATAATATGACATAAAAATATTTTTAATATTTCATAAAGCTTACTGACTTGATGGCAGAAATTAGAATAATGTTAAGCCGTACTTGGTAGTGCATGTGTGTAATTCTAGCACTGGGGAAGCTGAGGCAGGAGGAGTGCCATGAGTTTGAGACTAGCTTGGACTCTACATAGTGAGTTCAAGGTCAGCATGAACTACATAGCAAAACCCTGTCTCAAACAAAACAAAACATTAGAATATTGTTTTAAAAATCTGTTGTTCTAGGAGCTGGGGAGTCAGCTCAGTGGTGTAAGCTCTACCTGCCTGTCAAGCATGAGGTCGTGAGTTCAGTCCCTAGTACCCCCCCCCCCAATCTATTGTTATAGTCTAGGTAAAGGAGAAATCTAAACAAAGGGGGAAAAATCAGTGAACTTGATGAGAAGACATGTAAATTCTAGTTTCATTTGTGATCATAACTAACTGCTTAACTAGCAGGAAATCAAATTTTCTATGCATCCAGTCATCTGTGAGATGGAAATGACCCACTTATCTCTATGGCACAAATAATACAGAAATGTTTTGAGAAGCGGATAATAAAATAGGTAAGGAAAATGCACATGTCTAGTAATTGTAAAATGGTCAAGTCAACTGTGATATACTAACGAAAAAGAATAGGGTATAATCATCAAAATGATAATTACTTGGGTCATCAGGACAGGGAGAATATATGCACAATATTTTTATACAGATTGATTATAACTATGTAAATGTTTTTCCATGAGAAGGCCCTGCAACTGTGAACTAGATGATCAGGTGAACTAATAAAAACTAACATGTTGATTTTTAAAAGATGTAGCTAATAGCTTGATATGGCAGCATACCCCTGTAATCTCAGCTATTCAGGAAGCTGAGGCAGGAGGGTCATAAGTTTAAGGTCATTGTGGGCAATTTAGTGAAACCCTCTCTTAAAAATAAAAAGGACTGGGAATCTAGCTCAGTGGTCAAATCCCCCTGGGTTCAATATCCAGTTTTAAAACATCTGCCCCCCCCATAAGATATAACTAATAAGAAGTGTTCAGAGATGTGTTAAACAGATTATATTTTATTTGTACAGTTCTATGAAGTAGCTATTATTTTCATTTATAGTTATGGATTTGGTGATTCAGGAACATTAGCATATGATGTATAGATTTAAAACCAGTTTGTTTGATCCCAAACGCTTGTTCTTTCTATTCTACAGTGGCGGCCTTCTTAAGTAGTATAGTTAGTTATGGTATTAAGGTAAAGAGATTTTTTTTTTTAAAGAATGCTTAAACAGAAAAAGAAAGAAAAAAAAATTATTCTGTAGTAATTGCTAGTCCAGGGGTGTGCTTCAGAGACAAAATCTTTTGAGTCAGAGTAATATTTTATTTCATAAACACAGAACACTTACAGTGTTCAATATTTTATTTCATACTCAGAACACTTACAGACACTGTAATATGTGATTTATAAATATTAACTCATTTAACCCTCATAACAACTTTATGAAACAGGTGCTCTCTGTATTTTATAGATGAGAAAATAGAGGCACTAGAGGTAAGGGCCTTATCTAGAAACCCACCTTAGTAGTAAATTATGGAGCTGGATTTTAGTCCATATGATATGGCTCCAGCATCAGGTTTTGTGTGAAAATATGTGTTACTGAGGACTGAATCCAGGGCCTTTATACTGAGCTACATGCCAATTTTTTTTTTTTTACTTTTTTATTTTTATTTTTTTTAATACTTTGTATTTTGAAACAGGGTTTTACTAAGTTGCAAGATGGCACTGGCTGGCTGCAAACTTGTAATCCTCCTGCCTCAGCCTGCAAGAGGGCTGGAATTACAGGGATGTGCCACCATGCCTGGATCAACCTATACTTTTAATTGCTTTTTTCCTGCCTCACTTAATGGGTGAACTTGGTCTAAAATGCAAGCATGAGGCATTCCTCAGGGTCTGTTTGGAGGCTCAGAGCTATACCAAAATAACAATGGCAGAGAGAAGCAGCAGCTGTAAGCAGAGCAGTTGACAGCATTCTTATTTGCTCTGCTGCTTTAATTCACTAGACATTTAATTGTTTTTACCGTGTACCAGGCACTGTGCAAAATGCAGAGGAGTCTAATGAGAATAAAATCTGCTTTCTACCCGTAGCAAGCTCTTTTCCCTGGGGATAAGATGTGTTAATTGTGCCCACACAGAATTTTAGAATGTCTGTTCAGAATGTGTGTTTTATAGAGCCTTAACACTTTCCTGCTTAGGGACTATTCCCATGTTAGAAAACGTTTTCATTTATGACTCTAAAAGCAAATTGGATTATTTTCGTATTTCTAGTTTAACTCAAACAGCAATTAAATTTTTATAAAATGTGAGCTTTTAGGTAATCTTTTATTTGTTTGACTCTTGCATTTTATGTTTAAGAAAATTATTTCTTAGGTAACGTGAATGTGAACTTGGAAAAAATGGAGTGTATTGTGATTTTAAAAGTTGACATCTGCCAGATAAGGTGGTGCATGCCTGTAATCCCAACACTCAAAAGCTGAGGCAGGAGGATCTGGAGTTTGAGGCCAGCCTGGACTACATAGCAAGACCCTCCCTCAAAATACAACAAAAATAAGAGAAAGAAAAGTTTACTTGTCAGTTCCTCCAGAAGAGGGCGCTTGGTGTTCACAGTTTAACATTTTAAAGTGGTTTTGTTTAATCATAGATTGGGAGTCCTCCTCTTGATCCTACTGAGCATTTTCTTCCTGAAGAAGAGAAACTTACTGAGCAAGAGAGATCAAAAAGGTTAGTAAGGATAGAAATCACAGATATTTCCACAGATGTAGACAAGGTGATTGTTTAGAAAAGCTTCCTGTGTGCTGTTTGAGGCCCTTAGGGTCGCAGAGCACAGATTCTGATGGGAATAAAACCTCCATTTGCCACCTGATAGTTACGTGGCCTCGTTCATACCTCGGACTCAGTTTCTTTATCTATGAAATACAAGAACCAAAACAACTCAAAGGGTTGTTGGGAGACTCAAAATAGATATATATGAAATTCACTTATGGGCTGGGGATTTAGCTCAGTAGCCTGCCTTGCAAGCATGGTCGTGGAGTTCAGTCCCTGGTATCGATTAAAAAAATAAATTAAAAAAAAAAAGAAATTCGCTTATAAATTGTAAGCCATTATGCAGATATTAATCTTTCTTCACAGGTTTGAGAAGGTTTATACTCATACCCTGTATTACCTGGCCCAAGTCTACCAGCACATGGAAATGTTTGAGAAAGCTGCTCATTATTGTCATAGCACGCTGAAACGCCAGCTGGAGCACAATGCCTACCATCCTATGGAGTGGGCTATTAATGCTGCTACCTTGTCACAATTTTATATCAATAAGGTAAACTTCTCAAAGTAGTTACCTAACAAGAGTTCCAATAGTGAATGTAAAGATGGAACCAATAGTACCTTGAAGATCTCTTTTAAAAACAGGTGGCTTGCTGGTGGCTTGGGAGGCTGAGGAAGGATGATTGCTATGGGTTTGAGGACAACCTGAATTACAAAGTGAGACCCTGTCTCTCAAAAAAAAAAAAAAAAAAAAGCAGGTGGCTTATGTGTTAATGATGTAAAACTGGCTTGAAAAAAGGCAGCCTTGTTTGCTGTACTGTTAAAATTTTGTAGTGTTTATTACATGAATCTTCAGGGTCTTGAAACAGTGAACTTGATCATTATCTTACATGTCGCTAACTGCTAAAATTATGAATTACCCAAGTCCAGTTCCTTGTTGGTATAGGCACACTATTTCAATTCGCTTTAGTGATAAATTACCTTAAATTGTAGATTTTATCTTATTGTAGATACTATTTTATCTTCGTGTAATGGTAATCTTATAACTATGAGAATTTGTCTGAGGAAGTTGACTGTTAAATGTGGGCTTTGATAAAAGCATGTGATACATTTCAGTTACTTTTCAAAATTAACTCTTCTATAATAATATTTTCAATGTTGAAAATATTCTGCTGAGTCCCAAAGTTAAGATTTCTGTGATATACTTCTGAACTGCTACCCAGACACAGATTTGAATTTCTTAGTTATGTATCAGAATTGCTACAGTAACATTGATGGGCTCTTCATAGGCCCATTTCTTTTTTAGTCCTTAAGTTTCAAGTGTGGAAACACTTTTAAGCCACCTTTCCCAACCATATTTCCTATTATTCCCTATAATAGCACTAGAAAGTATTTTTATTTCTAATTTGTAAGTCTCTCTGAGATTTTGGTAATTCTCTAATTGTCAGAATTCCTTCTATCATCTGTCTGGTTACCTGTTGCCTTCCCCCTGGGCCTTTATCTTTTCTAAGTTTTTGTTAGTGGTGGTTCTGTAAATCCACCCTATGTTTAAAGTATTGTCCCACAGACTTTTATTCAGAAAAACTATTAGCAGGAGAGAAAGGGCTGTGGTGGCTGCAGCATCGCTTCTAGGACTTTGATCTAAGATCAAGCTTGTAAGTAACGCTACTGTGTATATCAGAGCATCCAGTTAAGCCTAATTCTCATGAATCCATTTCATTGTGATCATCATCAAAAAGTGCCTCTGCTTGTGGTTTCTTTTTATAGCTTTGGAGGCCCTCGTTTGTTTTGTTTAGCAACTTTAAAATTGTATATTCATTATAGCTTTAATAAAACTCCATGGACATTGATAGTTCTAAGATATAAGTATGATTAAGAATTTAAAGTTGTTAAGCATTACTTATGTTTAGCATGCAGTAATTTTCATGAGCATCTTCTCCATCCCACATTTTTGTCTTTATCAAATGTCTTTTCAGGTTTTGTTATAAATAGCTAAATTATACTGCAAGAAGTTATTTGAACCATATTTTAAAATGTTGTTGTCATTTGTATCATTATCATCTTCATCTGGTTCTAGTGGTGAGGCTTTGCTGCTCAGTGAGTCCCTACCTGACAGATGCTAAAGTCCCACATTCACCAGCCACCTAGACTAAGGCACAAGGTACTCACTGTCTGCTCACAGGGAGCCAATCTGGACAAAGCTGAAGTGAATGATGGTTAGGGGGACTGTTGAGGGACTATTAAAGTTTCTTTTTGTAAACTTCAACTTTTGGCTTTCAAGATTTGACACCAGGATTTTGATGTATAGATCTTGCCGGGGTAAAATGTCATATGATGCTCAGCTGCTCACTATGGAGAGATACATTTGGTACTGAGGTTTTGAAGTCCTAGCCAACCATTCAGAGTCTCTGATACTTACTAGCACAAAGTAGATATCCTATTTAATGATGGTGGTGGCTGGGCATTGTGGCATATGCCTGTAATCCCAGCACTCAGAAGGCTGAGGCAGGAGGATCATTTGGAGTTTGAGACCAATCTGGGTTACAAAGTGAGCTCAAGACCAGCCTGAACTGCATAGCAGTATGCTGTCTCAAAAAGACGAAAGACAAAAAAAAAAAAGGTGGCTCCCAACTAAAAGTTGAACTTTTAATTGTACTTCTGCTGGATAATACTGTGATGTATGTGACAGATGCAAAGTGTTAAGCTAACAAGGAGATCTTCTTTAAGTATTTGAGATCATTTTCTTTGCCTGATTTGAATTATGAAGTCTTCAAAAATGTGTTGGTAAAGCAGTTTCACAAAGTCATCTGTAGAAGTGTATTGACTTTAAAACTTGGTGGGAAGCCAGACATGGTGTTATATGTCTGTAATCCCAGCACTTGGAAAGCTAAGGCAGGAGAATTACTATGAGTTTGAGACCAGTCTGAAATACATAGTGACACTCTGTGTCTGATCAAAAAACAGATAACCAACACACACCCCCTAAAAGTTGGTGGGAAGCCTCATTGTACATTCTAAAGATTTAAAAAGACAGACATCTCCTGTCAGAATCTCCTTTTTGTCTTTGAACAGTAAAGAGATCTTTAAACATAATAAAAATTAAGTCTTTAGTTCTCTGATGGAATAAAATAAATGGTCTTAAGAATTATTGTGCATGGAACTCTGGTTGTTTAGCTTGAACCGAAAAGGCTTGCTGATGCAGTTTGAGTCCAACTCTTCCTCTGTGTCTGTTGATTACAGAAGAGCTTTCAGTCTGCAGTTATCTTTTGGCTAGGATGCATCATTATTAAGAGTTTGGGAACATTATCATTTTAATCACTGAGATAGCATTTTACCAGATAAAACTATGATATTTTTTTCGTAACTTCTTAATGTTCAGTCACTATACAGGGCTCTGCTGTGGGAGGTTTTACCTGGTAGTATAGCTGAATCAGTAGACTACATGCAAATGTCAGTTGCAAATAAGGCTTTATGATAGTTACATTCACTTGTTTATTTTCCCAACAGCTATGCTTTATGGAAGCCAGGCACTGTTTAGCAGCTGCTAATGTTATTTTTGGTCAAGTTGGAAAGATCCCAGCCACAGAAGAGAGTAAGTTTATGAGTGGATGTTTCATTATATAGATTTTTTTAAAAATTCAAAATTATTTTAAATGTGCAAATAGTTGCAAGAACAAAGAACTACCATATACCATAACCTAAATTCACCAGTGTTCATATTCGCCTAATTTGTAATCATATTTTATTTCTTTGTGAAAATTTTGAGAGAAGATCGCATGCAGTAGGCTCCATTATCCCGTAATACTTCAGTGTGCATATCCTAAGAACAAGACTATCTCCTTGCATAATCATAGACCAGTTAGCCAATTAGTTACGTCTCTGATATTCTTTATTGCCATTTTTTTCTAGTACTGAATTAAAGATTGTCTGTTATGTTCATTTGTCACATCTTTTTGGTTTTCTGTTTTTTGGAACAGTTCCTCAGCTTTTTTGTGTTGCACCACATAACATTTTTGAAGAATACAGGCCAGTTATTTTATAGATTTATCAAGTACGGTTTGTGTGATATTTCCTTTTGCCAAGATTGAGATTATATACTTTTTATTAGAATACTACATGCATAAATGTGTCCTCAACTCTTTTTCATTACAGTGGATTCCGTTGTTTGTTTGTAGTGCTTGTGACCAAACCCAGAAACCACACATGCTAGGCAAGAACTGTACCACTCAGCTACACCTCCTGCCCTGTCTAATAGTGTTTTCTTTTGCTTTAAAAAAGAAAATCACAGTTAACTTACATTTGAGACATTTAGCAGGTTTTGTATTAAATTCACCATTTTCTTTATCCTCTAATTCTTTAATTCACTGAGATAAGTCTCTAACCTAAGAGGTTTTTGAAATACCATTTTTGTTTTTATCTTGTCTTTTCTCTCCTCTCTCTTCTCTTCCCTTCCGTTTTCTTCTCTTTTCTTCTTTGAGACAGGGTCTCACTATGTAGTTCAGGCTGGCCTCAAACTCATGGAGATCCTCCTGCCTCAGCTCAGCTTCTCAAGTGCTGAGATTATAGGTGTGCAGTGAGAAACCTAGCAAGCATGAGGTACTAAACTTGATTTAGTGAGACCCTGTCTCAAAATAAAAAGAAAAGGACTAGGAATGTAGCCTGTGCAGAGATCCTGTGTTCAATCCTCAGTAATTCAAACAAACAAAACATGGCACTTGTCTTAAAAATTAACAAAAACAAAACCACACTAAAGTAGCATTTTGTTTTTATTCTTCAAAATGGAAAGCTCTGAGGGTTGGAGGTGTTGCTAAGCAAAAGATCATTTGCTTAGTATATACAAGGTCTGGGTTAGATTCCCCAGGACTGAAAGAGGGAGAAAGAGGGCGAGAGCACATGCTAGAGCTGAAGAAAATGACAAGGTCTGTTGTTTTCAAAATGTCATCTGTGAGCATGCTCAAATATTGTTGATCAGAAAAGTTGCTGAAAATAATTTAACATTTAAAGTTGTATAAACTGTTTGACATAGTTAATTTCATTTCTGGAGTCTCTCCTTAAAGAGGTAGTCCAAAATCCAGGCCAATTTGTGTACTGAGATCTTCACACTTAAGAGTTGTTTATAATCGTAAAGAATGAGAAACAATGAACTCCTGTATTAGAATGGTTAAAATATGAAATATACATTTAATTGTATATAATGCTTTACCAAAAAATGAAACTAAAGTGTTGATAATCATATGGACAAAGTGTTAGTGGTGAATATGTGAAGAAAAAGTTATGTTCAATATCAAATATATGTTGTGAACTTCATTTTTACCTATAAATAAAAAAAAAACTAGTAAGAAATAATGCGAAACTGACAGCAGCAAGTATCTGCATGTATTATTAGGATTTTGGGTGGTTTCCCCCTCCCAAAATCAGTGAACATCTGTTACTTTTATAATCAGGGAAAAGTGATATTAAAAAAAAGAATATGAAGGGCCAGGGATTTAGCTCAGCAGCATAAGTGCCTGCCTGCCAAGCATGATGTCGTGAGTTCAATTCCTGGTACCAAAAAAAACCCCCCAAAACATAGACTATGGAGAGGATTATAATTGTGACCATTAATTTGGACAAATCACATGTATGTTTCCAGCTCCTGAAGCTGAAGGAGAAATGCCGGAGCTTTATCATCAGAGAAAGGGGGAAATCGCAAGATGCTGGATCAAGTACTGTTTGACGCTCATGCAGAACGCCGAGCTATCCATGCAGGTGATGAAAGCAAACATTGCCTTTTCCTGTCTTGGGTGAGCAGAGTGTGAGCAAAAACTTCTGGTGGGGACTGTGCCCACTTGGCACCCTGCGTGTTGGCTATGGAAGGATGTAGAATACACTCATAGGTGTTGCATTCTTTCAACACCTATACCCTTTGTTCCTTATAGACTTTGTTTTGGCTAGAATATAAGTTTCTTTTTTTTTTTCTTTCTTTTTTTTTGAAACAGAGTCTCTCTCTATGGTTCTCTCTCTCTGTTAGGAGGAGAGTCTCTCTATATGTATAGGAGGTCCTGAACTTAATATGTAGCCCAGGCTGGCCTAGAACTCACAGTGACCCTCATGCCTCAGCATCCTGAGTGCTGGGATTACGGTCATGTGCCACCACACTCGGTTTCAAATATGAGCCTCTTGAGAAGTGGATCTGCCACAGATTCATATTACATCATTGCCTCTTGGCACAGTAGTTTCTCAAAAAATCATTAGTGAATATATCTGGGGGTGGTGGCACTTGAGATTGAACCTAAAACCTTTGCATAATTCTTTTTTTCCCATTCTCCTCCCCTCCCTTCAATCCTTTTCCCCCTCCCTGTTTACAAAAGTTTTGTTTCAATTTTTTCCTTCTGTTTTTTTTTTTCCTTTCCCTTCCTCCTCCCCACTCCTGTGTTCCCCTCCCACTTGAACTTTGAGACAGGGCCTAAGTTTCCCAGACTCGGCTTGAAGTTATGATCCTTCTGCCTCGGCCTTGCAGGATATTGGAGTTACTATTTATTTTGATTGCTTGACGGGTTGATTGATTAATTGATTGAGACAGGGTCTTGCTATGTAGTTCAGGCTGGCCTTGAACTCACTATGTGGCCCAGGGTGGCCTTTAATTCACCATGATGTTTATTTTTGCGATACTAGGGATTGAACCCGAGGCATTATGCCAATAAGCTACATCTTCCCAGTCCTGTTTCTTTGTTTTGAGACAGAGTCTCACTAAATTCTACAAGTGGAATTTGAATTTGTGATCCTTCTGCCACGGCTTTCTTCGGTGTTAGAATTACAGTGCAGCCATGTTCAGCCACCGCAGCACTCGGGTAAATGAGTAATTGTGTCTCCTTTTAGAATAAGCAGTTTGAAGGCAGCAAATAATTCTTATTAATCTTTATATGCCTTGCAGTGTTATCTACAATTTGATGAAACTAAAAAGGATAAACTTAAGAAATAGCCATGTAATAGTTCAAGTACAGAAGCAGAGATGTGTGCGGTGAGGAGTGTGGACTCCAGCCTCACCTCACCAGGGATCTGAGCCCGGCTCTGCTACTTTGTAACTGTCTGTTGCATTCATGTCTCTTACTCACTGTTTCACTGTCCTCCCAAGTACAGTGGATATATGGTTCCTACTTGCCACTGTTATTATGTGAGTTTCATCAGTAGATATGAAGACTTCAGAAAGTAAGACAAACTGGGCATGGTGGTGCGCACCTGTGATCCTAGCATTTGGGTGCCTGAGGCAGCATTGCCAGGAGTTCGAGGCCAGCCTGGGCTACGTAATGAGTTTGAGGCCAGCATGAACCATGCAGTGAAGCCCTATCTCAAAAATTAATTATAAGTATCTGAGGGCCGGGGATTTAGCTCAGTGGCTTAAGTGCTTGCCTGGTAAGCGCAAGGTCAAAAAAAAAAAAATTATAAGTATCTGAGACATACTAAGTCTCACATTGTACATCTACTATTAATACTGATATCACTGAAGCCTCCTTCCTAACCACTAAGGAGAAAAAAAATTATTTGCATATAATACAGGCAAGATGTATAGGAGGCTTTACTGGGCAAGTTAGTTTGAGTTTGGTGTTTTCTGTGTGCACCATAATATAATAACTTTTTACAGTAAATGAACAGAACCCATAGGGTAGAGCTCAGTGATAGAGCTCTGCCTAACATGCTGAGGTCCTGGGCTGGATCCTCAGCACCACAAAAACAAGAACAGCCACAAAAAAAGAAAAGATAGAAGAGAGCAAAAAGCATGCATCCTTGTGAGACTACTAAAAAAAGAAAAGTAAATAAGCAAACAAACCTAAAGTCCCAGAAGTGTAGGTCTTAAAGAGCTGAGATCATTTCAGAGGAAAAAAATAAGGCTAAGATGTGTCAGGGATAGAAAGCAAGTAGGGTGAAGAGCTTGGGGCTTCTTAGTCTAGAGAACTGGAACCGGGAAGAACAGGCAGTGTCCTTCTGGGCAGGCAAAGGAGGCATGGATAAGGGAGGCTGCAGGGACCCTTGGCGCAGGACTGAGGGCGTGAGGGAGTGTGGGATGAGACTGCGGGGCCTCACGCAGGAGGGGCAAGCAGAATGCGCCTGGCAGAGCCCTTCTCTTCATTCCAGAAATGCTCAAGTATCTCAACTACTAAATTACTCAGATTTTCCTTAAACTGATTTTTTAAAGGACCTCACTATCATCCTTTGATCATGTGCATATTTATCAAAAAGCTTTCTTCAGTTTGGGCTTTAAAATATACCCCAATTTATTCAGTTAAGCATTTTCCTTTAAAAAAATTTTTTTTCAATTTTAAAAAGAATAAAACAACAAACAAAAATGATACAGGATTTTAAAGCAAAGATGGTAGGAAATTAACAATTGTTATTATATTGCATATTTTTATTTTCAAAATAGTTTATCAGATTACCAGATATAGGCATGCAAAATTGATCAAACAGTATAAGCACTAACTGCTCCTTTCCTGAACTATTAAAATTAACAGCATAATTATCTTAGCTGTCTTGTGTGTGTATATATATATATTTTTTCCCCCTCCTCCTTTCTTTTCTCCTTTCCCCAATCTCAGTTGTTCTTTCCTTTTGAACAGCTTCCGCTTTTACAGTATCTATGCATTCTGGCTCTTATTTACTGTTTCAGTTTCTTACACTAGGGAGATAATATGATGTTTACATATGTGTGTCTTATTTATTTCATTAATGAGTATGGTCTAGGGTTGGCATTCATTTACCTATAAAAGCCTGGAGTTCATCTTTCTTTATGGCTGAGTAGTACTCCATTAAATAAAAATCTCACATCTTTCTTATCCATTCCTCAGTTGATGGGCATTTAGGTTGTTTCCAAGGTCTAGCCATTACAGATTGTGCAGCTATAAACATGGGTATACACATATTGCTGTGGTATGATGTTTTTATTTTTTATTTTTATTTTATTTTTTTGGTATTGGGGATCAAACTCACGACCTCATGCTTGTCAGGCAGGCACTTACACTGCTGAGCTGAATCCTCAGCCCCAGTGTTTTTAATTCTTCTGGGACAATACCCAGAAGGGGAATAGCTGGGTCACATGGGGCCTCCGATCCTAGTTTTTTAAGGAATCTCCACACTGATTTCTACAGTAGTTGCACCAGTCTACACTTCCACCAATAGTGGAGAAGAGTTTCTTTTTCTCCGCAGCCTTTTGTTATTGGTTGATAATCATTCTTTCTGGTATGAGATGGAATCTCAGTGTTTTAATTTGCGTTTCATGAATGACTGGTGATGTTAAACATCTTTTCATATATTTGTTTACCATTTGTAATTCTTCATTTGAGAAGTGTGTATTCATTTCAGATGCCCATTTTTGGATTGGGTCTTTGAATTTTGAGTTCTTTGTATGTTCTAGATAGAAGTCCTTTGTCTGAGGGACAGTTGGCTAAAATTTTCCAATTTGTGAGTTTTCTTTTCACTTTGTTGATGATTTCTTTTGATGTGCAAAACGTTTAATAAGATGAGATACATTTGCTGATTCTTTGAAGTATTTCCTATGCAGTTTGGTTTTTGTTCATGAACTCTGCCTACCCACTATGTCTTCAAGATTTCTGCCTTCTTTGTCTTCCGGAAGATTTAGTGTTTCTGTTTTAATATTTAGATCTTTGATCCATTTTGATTTTAGTTTAGTGCACAGTGATAGACATGGATCTAGTTTAAAGGTAAGCATTTTTTTATGCCAACTTTGTGCTAGTCATTGTTCAAGGTTCGAGGGATACCACGATAAACAAATACAGATATAGTCATGGCTGGACACAGTGAGGCACTCTGTAATCCCAGCACTCTGGCAGGCTGAGACAGGAGGACACAACAGGAGACAGGAGGATGTTTCCTTTTTTTTTCTGAGATAGGAAGATGTCTCTCTCTCTCTCTTTTTCCTTTCTTTTTCTTTTTGAGACAGGGTCTCCCTATGCAGTTCAGGCTAGCCTTGGGCTCACTTTGTAGCCCAGGCTGGTCTCAAACTTGCAAGGATCTTCCTGCCTCAGCCTCCCGAGTGCTGGGATTACAGGAGTGCATCACCATGCCCAACAGGATGCCAATTTTGAGCTCAGCCAACCCGAAATACATAACAAAAAGAAAGAAAAGAAAAGAAAAAAGAGTAACTGTAAGTGAATTTGAGTTCCCCAGAAAGGATAAATAATATATAATATATAAGTATTTTTATAATGTTTTACTTTTTTCAAATTTTTTTTTTTACATTTCTTGAGTTTTTAATATAATTGGAAGAAAAAATATTTCAAAGATGTTCCGATTATAACACCTCCAAGCAGGCCAAGGATCTAGCATCAGGTTGTGGATTTGACCCTTGGCACTGGAGAAAAAAGTTAATACTTTGGTTGGCTGGGCTGGGAAGTGAGGTTGTTTTGCTCACTAGTTTTATTAGACAGCAGGAGCTAAGTGTCCTACTTAACCCTAAGTTATTTCTTTCTTTCAGGACAACATAGGGGAGCTGGATCTTGACAAACAGGCTGAACTTAGAGCTTTAAGGAAAAAAGAACTAGATGAAGAAGAAAGCATCAGGAAAAAAGCTGTGCAGTTTGGAACTGGTGAGCTCTGTGACGCCATCTCTGCAGTGGAAGAGAAAGTGAGGTATTTGAGGCCTTTAGATTTCGAAGAAGCCAGGGAACTTTTCCTACTGGGTCAGCACTATGTATCTGAAGCCAAGGAGTTCTTCCAGATTGATGGGTATGTCACTGACCACATTGAAGTTGTCCAGGACCACAGCTCCCTCTTCAAGGTGCTTGCATTTTTTGAAACTGATATGGAGAGACGGTGCAAGATGCATAAGCGTAGAATAGCCATGCTAGAGCCCCTCACTGTGGACCTCAACCCACAGTATTATCTCTTGGTCAACAGGCAGATTCAGTTTGAGATTGCACACGCTTACTATGACATGATGGATTTGAAGGTTGCTATTGCCGACAAGCTCAGGGACCCTGATTCACACATCGTAAAGAAAATTAATAACCTCAATAAGTCAGCACTAAAGTACTACCAGCTCTTCCTAGACTCCCTGAGAGACCCAAATAAAGTATTTCCTGAGCACATAGGGGAAGATGTTCTTCGCCCTGCCATGTTAGCTAAGTTTCGAGTTGCTCGTCTTTATGGCAAAATCATCACTGCAGATCCCAAAAAGGAGCTAGAAAACTTGGCAACATCATTGGAACATTACAAGTTTATTGTTGATTACTGTGAAAAGCACCCTGAGGCCGCGCAGGAAATAGAAGTTGAGCTAGAACTTAGTAAGGAGATGGTTAGTCTTCTTCCGACAAAAATGGAGCGATTCAGAACCAAGATGGCTCAGACTTAATCCTTGTTCTTATCAAAGAAAAGAAATGTGCAAGACTGAAGTGAATTTTCCCCCATGATAAGGCAGGCCCAGCTCTATTGTGACTTTTACCTCCAGAGCCAGATGAATGCAGTTTGAGTCTGAGGTCACCTGAGTCTGCTAGGGCCCTCATGAATAATTTATGCTACTTACATAAACTGCCTTGTTAAAGTGGTGTGTGGTTTCTATTTTAGATGCTTGTTTCCTGTTTAAGTACTGCGTCAACATTCCCTGCCTTAGTGTTGGCTACTGCTTGATAGTTTCTTCCAAGAGAAAACGCTGGGTAATGCACCTGGTAGACAAGCTTGTTACTTTATTATATTTGAAAAAAAACTTCTTATTGTTATTTCTACAATATTTAACTTTCCTAAACTCCCAAAGAAATATATTTCCCTTTTGAAAATACTAAAAACTAAGTTATATTATTGTAAAGTGATGTAAAATAGTTTGTCTCAGTAATAGGGGAAAATCCTTGGAAATATAATAAAATTGACTTGTTTCAATTAATAAAAATTCCACTTTCCTTTGTTGTAAAATTTGGTTTTTACTTTTTTAAGTTTCAAAGATGTTAGCTCATTTAAGTCTAGAGGATAATATTTCCTTAGTAACATGGCACAATTAGAAAACATTAAAATACCACTCAATGAATAAATTCTTATTGAGCTAATACTGTGTGTCAGAAAATCTCATGGACTGCAGTTTCTCATCAGAGGATCCTGCTGTATTTATAAACTTTAAGCACTGTTGGAAAATGACATTATGTCATAAACATTGTTTTTTTTTTTTAACAAATGCAGGATTGAAATGCCTTCCCTCATCAACATGCAGTTAAGGTTAGTTGTAAAGTTCAATGTCTTTTTTTTTTTTTTTAGATAGTGTTTCACTATGCATTTTAAGCTGGCCTTGTGCTCACTTTGTAGCCCAGGCTGGTTTTGAATTTGCAATAATCCTCCTACCCCTGCATCCTGAGTGCTGGGATTACAAGTGAGCTCCGCTACGTGCAGCTTGTGAAGTTCAATGTGGAGAACAGCTCTGCATTGGTTTGCCTGTCAGTTTGCTTCTGAATGCCAAGGATTAAGTAATCTGTAAGATTACTATGTGTGCACAAACAACATACACACACCTATGTATACACATACATGATAATCACCTTGTTTTCTCCTTGAGATCAGTTTGGCAAGAAAAACCCTTTGAATGTTAACAGTCAGCAATCTGTAATTCACTCAGTATTTAATATTTATTAAAGTTCACTATGGGTCAGGCACTGGTTTCTTTTAGTCTTTGTTTTGTTTTGTTTTGTTTTGTTTTGTTTTGTTTTTGAGGAAGGGTCTCCCTATGCAGTTCAGGCTGATTTTGAACTCACTGTGTAGCCCAAGCTGGTCCTGAACTCAGGTGATCCTTCTGCCTCAGCTGGGATCACAGGTATGCCCCACCATACCTGGCTGGTTTTGCTTTTCTAAGTGTAGAGGAAGAAAACAAGGTCCTGCTCCCATGGAGCAAGTAAACAAATAACAAGGTGACCTCATAAGCGCTATTAGGCAAGGAAAACCAAATGACATGATAACCATTTATGGGAAAGTCACTAGTCCCGCCGTGGTGACCTGCAAAGGCCTTTTAGAAGATGGAAGGGAAGGTGGCAGTGTGTCAAAGACTTCGAGAGGAAGAAAGCAGCCATGAAATGGTGGCTAGAGCCTGCCAGGGAGAACTGGGTGGGAACAAGCCCATGGAGGAGCCTGGCATTAGAAGCCTGGAGGACAGTGTGCCCAGAGCCACAAGGGACGAGGAGGGGGATGCTCTCTGAGAGCTGGGCCACAAGGGGCTATGGATATGGGCTGAGGAGTTGAGTTTATTCTAAGTGCAGTGGGAAGTTGGTAAAATGTTAATGTGATCTGCTTAGAATTCCTAAGAAACTACTCTGGGTCCAGGGGAGAATAGATTGAAGTGGGACAGGCTGGCAGATAATCATGGCTTCCAATTAGTTTTTTCAAAGAGATTTCATCTCTAGTTTGCAGAATGACTGAAAGGCCTGTGTGTGTACTGCTGTTTATAATATAAATGTATCTCTCTATATGATACATTTAAAATGTGATTGTCACTCTAAGATATTTGAGTTAACTTGTGATTATTAACTGTGATAATCAAAAAATAGATATGTGCTGAAGGTCTTGAGTTTTTTCCTGGTATCCACCAAAAAAAAAGAGAGAGGAAGAGAGATAGGTCCCACTATGTAGTTCAGGCCGACCTTGAACTCACTATGTAGCCCAGGCTGGCCTTGAATTTACAGTAATCTTGCTGCATCAGCCTCCTAAATGCTGGGATTACAGGCATGCACTACCATGCCTGGCCACTAGGTTTTGGTTTTTGAAAGCCTTGGATAGGAAAAAATTTTAGAAAATTTAAGAAAAAAATGTAGTGTGTCATGACCTCTCAGGAAGGTCATGATACACTATTAATTTTTCTTATCTACAGGAGATAGCAAGACAGCCTAGTACAGGCTTTGTATGAAAATGGTTAAAATATACACTTATAAAACAAAGTTGAGAACCGGCAGGATGATGGCGAGCAGAATGTGACATGACCTGCTGCAGCCAGGGCCCAGCTCTCTCTGCACAGCTCTTCCCCACTTCCTTCTGCACTATCTCACTTCTTCTCCACTGGTTATCTTCATCACTCTGCCTTTCCTGTTACCACTCTAAGTCAGGTATCTAAGTCTTGCTATCAGAAGACTCATCACTAGCCACAATCATCTGTCATCTTGTGTGGATGTGTTTTTTATTCTTCATGTTCACCCAAAAGCCATTGCTTGGCCAGCTGGGCATGGCAGTGCACGCCTGGAATCTCAGCACTCAAGAGACTGAGGCAGGAGGATCTCTGTGAGTATGAGGCCAGCATGTACTACACAGTGAGTTCAAGGCCAGCCTGAACTACATAGTTCCTGCCTTGACAAAAAGTTGATTGCTTGGACACTATAAAAACAAGGTAATGGGGCTGGGGATTTAGCTCAGCAGCATAAGCGTCTGCCTTGCAAGCGAACAGTTGTGAGTTCGATCCCCAGTACTGATTAAAAAAAAAAGTGAAAACAAGATAAAAAAAATTAAGAGTGAAAACCAAAAAATATCCAGTTGCTTTACTGATTGTGTGAAACCATTGGTGGCTTTATATAAGAACTTTTTTAAAAATTAAAAATAAACCAAAAATGAATAGGAGAAAATGATAAAGATCAGGAAACAATCCCTTTTCAAACTGTCAACATCATTTTTCATATAGATTAATATTTTGATTCTTACATGTCTGTAAAAATAAAAAAGACTCAGAATAGTCTTATAATAAGAACATAGGGGGCCGGGAATTTAGCTCAGTGGCCTAAGCACCTGCCTGGCAATTGTGAGGTCATACGTTTGATGCCAGGTACCACCAAAAAAAAACTTAAAGGGGTTTTTTTTGTTTTACTGTTTCCTTTTTTGATACCAGGAATTGAACTCAGGGCCTCCCACATGCCAGGCAGGCACTGCACCACTGAGCTACATCCCCTGCCCTATAATAACTTACTGCTTTGTTTCTACTCCAGAGTTTTGTACTCTGCTTCTGAGCAGTGAATCCTTCATCTGTTGTTTTGTTTTTTTCTGTGTGTGCAGTCCATAAAAATCTAATTATGTTCCTTATAAGGAGAAATGGATTCCCAAGTTTATTGGGAAAAGTAATTTAAGTTTCACTCCCTGAGGATGAGCCACTGTGTCCCAAGTTGTACTTCCACAGCCTTTTATCTTCTTAATTAAAAACAACCTGTTTTATCCTATGAATTCAACAGGACATGTGAACCAAATATGAGGGTGTGTTGCAATCACCTGACCTGAATCACAGCCGCACATTTTAAAGGTGTCTCCAGGTTATCTTGGGGAGTATGGAGAACAGGCGGACACCTGTAGGTCAGCTGATGAGAGGCAGAGGCCTGTGAGGCTGCTGTCCAGCAGAAACGGTCTACAGAGCTGCAGACAGGGGCTGCAAACGAGCTTTAACCCAGTGCCCCTAGTTTAAGGATTGATTGCTAATAAAGTTGCTTTTTACATCATCAGTGGTGTTCTAGGGTCAACAGCAAGAAAATTTTTTTTTTTAATCGGTACGGGGGATCAAACTTAACGACCACGCGCTTGCAAGGAAGGCGCTTTATGCTGCTGAGCTAAATCCCCAGCCCTTTTTTTTTTTTATTTAACAGCAGGAATTTACTGATGGAATATTTAATGACAGCCAGTGGCTACTGAACAGTTGGAATAATTACAATTATATTTTTAATATTACGTTGTATAAACTACTTAGTGTTGTTTCCTAGGGTTAAATCCCAGCACTGTCAGAATCAGGTATGTCTTCTGCAGAAAAAGCCTTTGACAAAATTGAACATCTTTTCTTCTTTTCTTTCTTTTTTT